>VMDR010004328.1:0-61204 GCA_007922815.1 Macrotus californicus | reverse complement strand
AGTCCAGGAGCACTGGTACTCGAGTGCTAGTGCCAGGGTACAATAGTCCAGGAGCACTGGTACTCGAGTGCTAGTGCCAGGGTACAATAGTCCAGGAGCACTGGTACTCAAGTGCTAGTGCCAGGGTACCACAGTCCAGGAGCACTGGTACTCAAGTGCTAGTGCCAGGGTACCACAGTCCAGTAGCACTGGTACTCGAGTGTTGGTGCCAGGGTACCACAGCCCAGTAGCACTGGTACTCGAGTGCTGTTGCCAGGGTACAATAGTCCAGGAGCACTAGTACTTGAGTGCTGGTGCCAGGGTACCACAGTCCAGTAGCACTGGTACTCGAGTGCTGGTGCCAGGGTACAATAGTCCAGGAGCACTGGTACTCGAGTGCTAGTGCCAGGGTACAATAGTCCAGGAGCACTGGTACTCAAGTGCTAGTGCAAAGAGGAAACCTGCAGCAAAGGCAGCTTTGGAAAGTGTCACTACTACTGTATCATCCATGTGCTCAGCTTCATTCAGGACAGGTGACATTCCAGAGAAGCTGGCTTCCTGGTACCCAGGAAATCTTTTGAGTTTTGCCCAATTTTACATCTCCCATCCACAGGGTAACTTTTCAAAACCAAACGAGCACCCCACACCTTTAAACACTGGGCAGCTGACTTTAATTTCTGGCTGGAGTTGTTCAGGTGGGCTTCAGATGGGGACAAAGCAGTGGTGGTGTCACCCTCATTTGGCAGCCACAGGTTCATCTATTCATTTACTATTCATTAAATACATGCAAACTGGCTTACAGTGTCTGCTTCCATTACAGGCACTTCTGGGAAGGGACACAAGTGACTAAAGAATTGGCGCAATGCAGCTCTCAAATCACGGTTGTCATTTGTCCCTTTCTGCTGGTGACCTCCTGGGCGAGATCCCTCACCTCACTCACAGTAAACACCTGTTGTTCTCTCACGCACATTTTAGTGCTGCTGGAGGCCCACATTCCAATGTGCATCGTGATGATGAAAACCGAAGCCCTCTGCAACTGACAGCCAGGGCAGAGACGGCCAGGAAGCTCCGGGAAAGGGCCACTGCCGTCTCCTGCACGTGGTGGAGGCCTCACCAGAAAGGACAGGCCCCTAAAATGACAGAATGTGATCCCCTCACGTCCTGTGGCTTTTCCTTCCCGGAAATGTGATCATTAATGTGTAAAATTAATCTCTTTAGAGGTACTCCTAACTATGACAAGGCGGCTTTTACTCTGAAGCAAACATGAAAGCACGGAATTAAAAGCGTTCACACTAAGCTGTCAGCTGGAAGCCATTGGGACGAAGGCGCGGTCTGCAGTGCGAGATACCACTGAGCACGGTGCAGGGTGTCCCTGTCTCCTTGCCAGTGGGCTGCAGGGGAACGAACCACCATGAGGCAGGCTCGGCTGCCATGAAGTGGATGCAAGTGGCCCATCTTGCTCCTGCTGTGTCTCTGAGACCAAGTGAGCAGCACACGGGCGGCACACCCTTCCTAGGTATTTCTAGAAGACTGTGGGTGTGATGGGAAGGACCTTGAATTTGACACCAGAGACCTGGGTTTAAAGCCTGACTGTGCCACCTACCAGCTATGGGATTGGGTGACTGACCCTAATATGCTCGGTTTCCAGCCTCTGCTGAAAACGAGGCTGCAAAGACTATTTCAGATGGTGGTTGGGGATTTCAGGGAGACAGTGTATGCAAAGCACCTAGGCCAGGCCTAGAGTCAGCACCCCCAAAATGATAGCTATTATTATTATTATTAGAAATAGTATTCACAAAACAGTACTATGGGGCTCAAATGCAGTCGTCTATAGGGCACGCAGGGAAAGGGTTGGTCACTGACATCACCCTGGAACTTCTGAGAAAGGTGACAGCTGTGGACGACTGTGGACACTGCAACTTCCTTCTGGGCGGTGCCCAGACCTCCTCCCCTGACCCCACCTGTCCACTGCTCAGTGACTAGGACTTCTGTGTCTATTGAAAAGCAGTGACTCCATCTTGGTTCCTTCCTGATCTTTCCACAGTATCAACTACACTGTGAAATTTTTTTAAAAAGTCATCTACCTTTCCTTTCATAAAGGGATTTATAAAAAGGATAAGTCTCAAATAGTAGGTCCTGAAACTATTTTGAATATACATAGACACACACATCTTTTACCCCCAGCCTGCCAGGAAGACATGGTCTTAGAGAGACCAAGCCTCCCTTCTGGGGTGCTGTCACAATGGGCACTGAGCGGACGGTTTTCTTGTCATCAGGTCCTACTTGGAAACACTGGCATCCTTACACATCCAGCCTGTGGCTTAACCAGATGGGCGCAAAAAGAATGCAAGGGGACACTTGAAATTCAGGCGCAAGAGTGGGGACTGCAGCTACAGATTAGACAGCAGGAGCAGGTATTGGTCCCCCCTAGACGTGACCACAAAGCCATGGAATGAGGACGTGCGTGATTCCTAGGCATCAGGGCCCAGGCCTCCGGAGTTGCATTTTTAAAATTTTATTGTTAATTTAACTTCTTTATACTACTCAGGAGGGTGTCATGAGAATATCTGTGTCCTATGTATCTGCTTTTATGATGAGATAAAAGTATCTAAAAGTAGGGTGCACCATGGCCAGGCTAAAGTTAAAATATCCAAAACTATCAACCCAGGTTGACCCAAACTGGTTCCCCCATCAACAAATCACACCTACACAAACCAGACCGGGTGCTCTACCAGGTCAAAAGCCTCTCTGAGAACCTGGGCTCGTGGGCCAGCACCCCTGGAAGCTGGAGGTGACCATGGGTGCATGTGACACAGTGGCTCTCAAACTTTCGTGTGCATGATACTCGTTTCCCAAGTGTGTTACAAAAAGCAGTCTCCAGGGTCTTCTTCTTAAAAATTCTGAGTCACTGGGCCTCAGGCAAGGCCCAGTAATCTAAATTTTTTTTTAGGAAGCAATGTGCTGGAGTTCTGGGGGCCACCCTTTGAGAAATGCTCATCATCGGGTGTCCCTCTGAATGACTCAAGATTCTGAAGTGGAAGTCTTTCAAAGTCAGAGAGTCACTGAACGTTAGAACCAGAAGGGCCCCAGAGATTGTCCAGTCTGAACCTGTCATAGTTAGGGGACCACAGGACTGACACCAGCTGCTGGGTCGCAGCCCAGTACCTCGGGCAGGACTCATCACAGCTTAGCACAGAATCTCCCACTTGAGCAGCTGTCTGTCCCTGGTGCTGGAGCCTGAGGTAGCTAGTCCAATCATGCGCTGTCCACACAGAAGTATTTTCAGGTAAATTACTTTGTATAATAAGCACTTAGCACAGTGTTTGCCTATTAAGTACTCAAATAATGTCAGTGGTTACTATTCCTACTATTGAAAACATAATAATTTTAAAAATAAATCAATAAAAGGTATAGAAACTCTGTTATATAAGCTGAATTAATAAAGTCTAAATGTAGGTGATCTTTCACTGCAAATCAAGAATTATTCTGAGTCTTAATTTATCTCTGGTTCTTACATGGTATCGGAAATCTGGGCTCAAGTTCAATGAAAAGGCAGCAGCAGAGGCCCAGGCCCACACGGTAACTGTTTGAGGAAGAGGATAAAATCTGGCCTAGGAAATGTGGGTGAGGAGAGGCATGGGGGCACTGGGCCATTGGGCATCCAGGCGAGCATCTCCTGATACACCGCTGAAGTGAATGGCACTTGAGGGTCGCCTGGGACCCCCCATGGAGGTGGTATCCTCTTTGATTGCATACTTGCTGCCTGGAACTGGAGACTTCCTAAAGTTTGATCGCGAAGTCTAGACGTACTAGCAATGATTTGCAGACACCAAACTCAGAATCAAAAGTTCAAAACAAAATAGTCCGGGTACCTCAGAGGAACGTTGAGTGTATCACTTCATTTGAGAATCTGCACTCCTCTCTTTCTGTGGATCAGAAAATAGCACCGAACAACGGCCCTGCCCACTGTTCCTGAGCATGGTGGCACGAGTTGCCACATCATTCATTTCAGGGGCATCTTTAAAGTCTGTCAGGAATCTGTCAAAATCTGTAGGGCTCTACAGAACGGTGACCCCGGGGCCACAGACACACTCCTGCCACTGCCTTTACCCTGCACTTCTGCTTCTGCTGGAACTGTTCATTGTCGGACAGCCTGCGCACAGCTCCTCGTTTGCAGGAAGGGGGCACACACAGTGTGGCCTCACAAAGGGCAAGGGCTGGCTCATCAAGGCTCACGGTAAAGAGCACACAGCTTTTGTTAATAAAGAAGGCAAAAGGAAGGGGTGCCAGAGTGTGGCTGGGCCACATGGAAATCTGTGCTGATGGGAACGACCACAGACATTACGCGCTTTAAACACACCTCATCACCAGCAGCGCAATCCGCAAAATCATCTTCTAACCAGCAACGCCATCAGCAGTCCCTTTCTGTTTTAAACAATTGATACAACAATCCAAACCCACGCAGAGACTGCACAGTTACCGTGGCTGGAATCCGTAAAGCACTCTCTGGTCTTCTAAGTGCTGTTATCCAATGCAGTGCTGGGCGTCTGCAGGCCCAGAATCTAGTCTCTACATGATCTGGGTTAAGTTCTTAACTTTATTCTATGCTCTCATTTCTCTGTACGCCAAATAAGATAATCACTGACTTGATATATTCTTCCTGGTTCAGGCAACAGGACTCAATGGGTTAAGTGCTGTTAAAAAGTGCTTCCCATGGTAGGCAGACTGGTTTTATTAAGATACTAGTCTTCACGTGCCAAGTGGATCACACATAAGGTTTAGGAAAAAAGAAAAACAGGAAGGCAAACTTTCATATTTCAGTTCCACTGCCTTTTGAGAACATAATGAAGATGGTACTAACCGATGCTTTCAGCCCAAGTTGTAGGTAATCGCTTAGTATTCTTGAAAAGCTCCCAAGTAAAATCGAACCCGGGAACCTTTTCGGATTTTGCTTCTCTATGAAAATCTTTGGAGAGCGTGACGATATGTTTTTAATCTCTTTAGGAGGAAGCAACAGCCCTGTTTCCTTTCCTGTGATATTGTAACATTATTTACAGAACCGTTCCTTTCAAGAACTTTTTTCCTCTCCATGCATAGCAGGGAGGCTGCTGTCGCCTTTCAGAGGAGATGTCAGCCCCTGAGCACAGGAACTTACAGGCGGAGGGGCCTGCAGCCCGTGCAGTCCATGGCTCATTTTACAGCTGAGGAAATCAAGGCCATGGCAGTTCAGTGACATGGACCACCTTCTGGGGAGAGAACTGGAACTTGAATCCTGACTAGAATCAGGTGTGTGATCTTTCTACTCTTTCCAGAACCTGATGGCTACGAGAAAGCTATATTCTTTTTGCATAATGCATAGTTTCTTGTCACAGTTCAGCCACAGACTGGCAATGAAGTATAAAGGTCGTGGGGAATAGCTGCTTGGTTTGCGTCTGTGCAAGAGTCTATGAGTGGTAAGACACATAGTGGACTTTTAAGAGATGTCGATCATGATAGTCTATTTAAAATTTAAATAGCATTCTTTCAACTGAGAAATGCTTTTGGAAATAAGAAACAAGCAGGAGTCTCATCAGTGACCTCCCAACAGTCACTTGACACATTCTCAGGGCATATGCTTTCCGTTTGCTGTTTAAAAACATCAAAAACTAATATATACACTTAACTTAAGGCTCTCAAACACTCTGAAACATTCTCTGTCTAGGTAGAGTAAGAAAGTTTTCTACTTCTATGAGAACTCTAGACAAGCAAAGTGATGTGAATACTCAAGAGAAAAAGATAAATACAACAGAACACGAATTCCACAGGCTGTCTTGGATCGAATCTCCTTCTTGATGAGATCTATTGAACCACTGCGCACTGGGCCGTTGTTAACTAGGGTGCGGGCTGCTCTCCCATCTCTGCTGTATAGAACACCTCCTCATTATCACACAAATATCAGCATCAAGATAGAGATTAGTTTGGGGGAGTTCCTGGCTTTATGGTACTTTGCAGCAAGGGATGCTGTCTTGACAAAGTATAAAATTCTCCCCAGCCCTGAGCTGCAGCTACAGGAGCAGAGCAGATGAGTGCGGCCGTATTGTTTTAGATGCGGCGCAGCGATAGCTCTGCCCTTCCTGCAGGCCTCCTCTTTCTTCCTGAACGAACTCCAGGGAATGGCATCATGTCAGGCTTTCCAGATGGATTATGTGAAGCCATAGCTCAATGTCATTTTCAATAGGAAGCCTCATAATTAAAGGTCAAATAGTCACTTCATCTGCAATCAATCAATAGAAAAAGTACTAATACGAAGAACTAATCAATCAATGGCAAACACACTAATAAAAGCAATGAATCAAATTCAGCATGTGTGTAGGTGCAAGTACATGGACGAGCTCGAGACAGGGCAAAGCAAGAACAATAAAATAAACTGAGAGTGTATGTACAAGAGAATATCCAGAAGGCTTCGCCAGCAAGAGTTTTCATCTTTGGTTCTGTGGTTACATACATGGGTACCACTTGGCCTGCAGTGATGTATTCTTAAATCCAAATATTGGATGTGATATGAATGGTATATCTCAAGTATTTTATTTGCGATGTTGTGTGTGTGTGTAAAACCACTAGAAGAATACTATGACAGTGATTGCAAAAGGGATAGATATATTTTCTAAATTCCAAGTAGGTGTAATCTGTTGTGTTTCATCTGTGTGTGAGAGGTGAGAGAAGGTACAGCTCCAAGTGAAATAATCTGAATTTTCCTCCTCCTTTCTGAAACATGTGTTCATCACACTTAGTGTGATGTTCTGTCATTGCTGCGCAGATTAGAAGTTGCATCACGATAATTCTTACCCATGTAGATAAGAAGTTGCATCAGGTCAGTGAGTGACATGTCCTCTGTACCAGTAAAGTCAGGTCACCAGGGGACAGAAGCATGTACTGGATCTTGTGAAAACTGATAAGAGTAAACTTATAGGGCTTAACAAGGCCATTTTAGCAATAGGGTCCCAACAGCCCCAGCTCTGTGTGAAACTAAGAGGGCTCCCGGGACAGGGGCCATCATGCCCCCTCTCTGAGACAGGGGCAGCAGCAAAGGGGCCATTTCTAGGCATGCTATGGCTAGGAGACTGCAGGAGGGAAGGAAGGTTTGATCAAGGCATGATAAAATCGTGGAGTTGGAACGGCAGGTCCCTAATCTTAGAGCTACGGAGACGAGGCCTGGGGAGGTACCAGAGGAAGAGTCAGGATGAGTATTTAGGTTTCATAGTTTCAAGAGAGATTAAGTCTATCCTGTTACAGAAGTAACTAAGGATTTACACTACGTGGGTACTTAGATAACTACACTAGTATCATATGAGAGAACACTCCACAGGCAAACAAAATCCAAATTGACTCAGTCCTTTTTAACAAAACAGCTATTGGTTTTCAAGCGCCTGTTTGTCTGAAACTTAGCTTTCAGAAAGCATCAAGAACAGAAGAGTATGGCTTTGGGATTAAGAAGAAAGAAGAGACAAAAAGACAGAGTGAATAAGTGTTTTGCTTAGAGAAAAGAAGAGACTACTGAGAGTGGAGGACTGTGCTTTTAGGTGGAGCTCTTTGGTCAACACAGCTAGCTCCAACACAGAAGAACATCAGGGAGAAACCAAAAAATCCATTTTGGTTTTGCTGATGTAAGCAAACCCCCAGGGGTGGGTCAGGTTCAAAAGCCCATGGCACAAATGGCTCAGTGCCTGCCTAAGGACCCGGGCTCATCGGATCCCTGAGTTGGGACATCTCAGGCATCTGGTGGCACCTGCCTCTGGACTTGCTACCTTTATAAAAGCTCCTTACTTATTAGGAGACCCAGAAGGACATCCAGACATCACATCACAATAACCACATGGGGAAAAAAGTGTAAGATGATTTCTTGGAGGTCAACAATTAAACCTCACCTGTTACAGGAAAATCTATAAAATGGGAGACTGGAACTCTGGAAATGGTAACAGAATAATAAATACTGTAGTGAGAAAATAACTAATAACAACAGATACTGCTGAAAGAGTATCTGCTGTGTGCCAGGCAGCACGCCCAGCTCTTTTGGTGGGTTATCTCATTTAATCCACAACAATTTACACACATTCCGGCATGGACTGACTACCAACTGTGACTGCCAACTACCAAGTACTGTGCTAGGTACTTAATAAACTTTACTTTTAATCTTTACAATCCCCTTACAAAGTGAGGGTTACACCTCCCCATTCTACAGACGAGAAAGCTAGGGTTCAGGGAAGTCAAGTGATTTGTCCAGGATCACAAAATCAGGATTGGAATGTGGCTTTGAAAGCTCCTCCAACTTCAATTTGATAATAATTATAAGGAAAACCTACCAAACATACAGCAATGTATGAACAGTACACACACACACACACACACACATATGTATATGTACATACACATGTGTATATACATATATGGGTATATACATAGATAATTTATGCAAATATGCTATAACCCTAGGTAGCAATTGCTCCTTAAAGAATTTATCCAATTTCTAAATCACTTTCCTAACCTGGTGAGACTGACAACAGATTTGAGCAGACAAACGTGAGTGGGGGTTAGTAAAACACTATGGAATGTCTTTGCCTTCTGGGTTCAGGGGAACTCGTCACCGTGTGCAGACGTACAGCGATGTCACAGTTCTTTGTTCTCTTCTGTGGGTCATGTGCCAACATGTCAAGGAGTTCTTATGACGCGTTTCTACCACAGCGTGCCTCCCAGCCCAAGGAGTTTGTGAATGACATGTATTTCAATAAAATTTCTCATTACTTAACGGCTTTCAATGACCAAAAACATGGGTTCTGGATGTCTAGACATGTTATTGGGATAACACCACTAAACTGGATAAAAAAAAGTTTGAAAACGGCATCTTTCTCCCCAATCTATTTTTTGCCCATTAAATAAATACTTATTTCACTTTAGGTGCTAATCAGATTGAGTTAATAATAATGATACTGTGTGTTTCTTTATAGAAGTAACATAGCATTCTGAAATGAACTTCCAACTAATGTGAATATCAAACTAGAGAAATCACATGATTTCCACCGTGCTCCAAGCTTTCAGAAAATAGGTAACATTTCCCAGTGGCAACTCCAGAGCCTTCCAAAGCCAAGTGTTTGCCCATTGTGCCCCAGCTCCAGCCTTTAACACTGGCATTCTACATTGAGAACCTTTTATGAGAACTGAAAAGATTTTTCAGGCCCTCAATAACTGATTCAATCACATGAGGGTTATTTCAAAGCAATGATCCATTCTCACTTTGCTAGTATTCTTTAACAGAGTGGACAATACCCCATTCCATTCCATTTGAAGAGCTGCTTGAATTTCACAGCCATAAGATGTAACTCTCCGAGGGTAATATTAAATTAGTTTGTAAGTCTGTGATTCACTTACCCAATGTGAGGGATTTGTGTGTAGAGCAGAAAATGATTGCCACAGTGTCTGCTGGTGTGAAACCTGAATTATTCCTAGAGGCAAAAAAAAAAAAAGAAAGAAAGAAAGTGCTTTATGAATACTTTTATGAAAAGCCTATTTAACATATCCTAAATCAAATGCAGTACTTACCTTCATATTAACATCCCTTTAATCAGTCCTGGTGACAGAAGTAATTCTACGCCCAAATGTACAGAAGTGTCTGAATTTCTTTTTTGGGGATCATTTCTGAGTCATTTATCCTTGAAAAGGAGACAGTTTTAAAATTGTGTGGTAGAGGTCTCCTAAGATGACACTTGTCATCAACTTAAGGTGCGGAACTTCGTGAAAATCATGCAGCAAGGACTCGGCTAGCTAAGGCGCCAGGCTGTCGCTGGACATTACCCTCGTGGCTTGCAAGGGTCCCTGTAGCTCCAAACTGCTCAGGCAAGGAGCAACATGTGCTGGCAGGAAACAGGCCCATTTGAGAAATACATGGCATGAACAAAGACTCGACATCACATGCTTGAGTAAAAGAAAATGATCATTTCCAGCAGTTACTGTATACCAAGTACTCTGCATATAAAAGTAACGATTCCATAAGATGGGCATCTTATGGCATGGGCATCCGTCCTCGGAGTTGAGAAAACTGTGGCACGTAGACGTTGCATAAGTTACCCGGGGCCCCAGAGCTAGTAAGCCACAAGGCCAGGATTTCAATCTAGTCTGGCTCCTGTGCCTACGCATGTAACTGCTATTTTCCACTATTACTATACAATATGTTCAGTATAAAAAAATCTCAATCAAAAGCCATTAAATGTTATGGGGGTCATGGTGCATGTCGTATTCAGATTTCCTGGTTTAGATGATAGAGATTTAGAGAGCCAGGACAAAGGTTAGAAGTGTAGTTGTTATTATTGTGTCCTTGGTCTGTTAGAAATGATCCTGCAACATCAGGGTTTGGAGACACAGCAAGTCTATTCACTCCCTGCCCTGAACTCAGGCGAGAGTCAGCAGATGGAAAAATGCTCCGGAACCTGACTGTGTGTGTGTACTTGCAGACGTAACAATCTACCTGGCCTCTGAGGACCTCTAACGGGAGAGATCCCCCCATTCCCTTAGTAACCTCAGCCTCATACAGAACCTTTGTTGGGAGACAATCTTCTCTAGACAGGGCCCCACATACTGTCTTCTTTGTTATGTACTCACTGCAGGGCAGAAGGGCCCCCTCCTCACCCCTGGACTTATGGTAAGAGAGAGCTAATTGTCCTTTGGTCTTCACTCCCCTGGAAAGTCGCACAGGCACATGCTTCCTAAACAAACAGTCTCACCTCCAGCTCATGTTCTGATAACAACTTTCCAAACTGCATTTCTGGTGTCTCGTCTCAGCTGAGAATTCTCCACGGATATGTAGCACTTGAGTATAACAAGATTGCCTGACTGTTCCCCCACTGCATTCTCCTGTTTATATTGTGATACCACTCTTATTTTTTAAACATCGTACGACAGGGCCGACACATTCCCTGACCCCTGTATTCATCATGTGATGGAGGCCTAACATGAAAGGAACTCTGTGCGGTTCTGTAAATGTGCGGGGCAAAGGAAGACGGATATGTGCTCTGTGACAGAGAAAGAGACTGAGAGCCAGTGAGGGGGAAGGAGAGTGAGTGAGTTTGGGCACCGAAAAGGATTATCTCCAGCTGGGCAGGGGAGTGGGCGATGACGACGGAGCACACAGTGAACCTCTTGAAGTCAATGACAATTGCTCTAGCCTTTAAAGAACAGGTTTAGACACGCGCAGACGTGCACTTCAGGTCAGGAAAGTGAAACTGAAGCATGGGAGTGCGGGGGCCGTGGGCAGACAGCAATTCTTTAGGCTGACTTGTGTGTGGGTAGGGACACTGGCTTGTGACAAGGAGTCTGGACTTGATAAGATGGGACAAGGAAGTTAAAGAGGAGAAGCACACAGAGCGATAAATGCCTTAGGATGACGAGACGAGGAAGGGAGAATCGTGGTGGGGGCAGGGGATGGCGGCAGGAGACACGAAGACAGAATTAAAAGAACGTGTCAAGTGTTAGCCTCCATGAAATACATGTTCCCTCCTGACAGCTTAAGAGCACAGGCTTTTGGGGCAAATGCACCAAAATTTAAATCCAGACCATCTTTCTGCCTGCTTCTGAAGGTCATTATCAGGATAAATGCCCATGTTTGTTAAGAATCTGGCACACTGCAAATGTTTAATACATGCTGGTTATTTTACTGTTAGTGTTGCCTTGTCACAGGAAGAGGGAGTAAAGAGAAATTGGAAGCTTTGAGCATATAGAACTGCAGACAGCATCAAGGCCTTGCTAGAAATAGGGAAAGGAGGAGGCCCAGTGCATTCTGGGCAGGAGGCCTAGGAGATGATAATCAAGTGTACAGGAATGGTCATCGTGAGAGAGAACGGTGTTTCAAGAAACCCAGGGATGAGAAGAAAAGGGCTGTGGGAGATGTGGCATGATTCTCTCGAGAGGGTGAAGATGCAGCAGGCAGAAACAGCGGTGAAGCCAGGTCCTCTCAGAGGCCCTGGAGGGCAAGACTGGGGGTGGGGAGGTCAGTCTAAGAAGGGGTGTCTCCTCTAGTCTGTGAGCTGTGACCGAAAGAAGACAAGGTGAGTGAAAGGACAGAAAATTTTCAGGTAGAAAGCGGGAAAGTGGAAGCAATTTATATCAGGGATCTTTACTTTCTTTCGGAGGAAATTCTGAGGCCTGGGAACCACAGAAATTAGCAAAGCTTGCAGCAGGCAGACTGGGGACTAGGATACACAGTCAATTAACAGTGAGTCCAAAACTCGAACAAGAAAGAATGCCCACCGAGACTGTACGGCACGCAGCATGACTCCCTGGGCTAGTTCTGGACTGTTCTCCAGCAGTGCCTGTGGTGTTCGCAACACGAAGAAGGCCTTGCTTTCTAGTCTCCTGCTGCCCTAGTTTATAACCAATGGTGGCTGCAGCTGGGTTTTCTCCCGAGAGAGTCTGGCAATACACGTCTCCTTCGGTGAACTTTGTTCTGCTTCACATTTATTCTTTTCCAGATTATAGCACATTTCCAATGTGCCAAAATCTCTCCAGTCAAGAAGGCTCTGATTTGACCAGGTGCTGGCTGCCGCTGGTTGGAGAAGCGCGTAGCGCGGCTGAGGAGCAGATCTGCAGACATGCGTAACTGCCCTCTGTCTCAGGTAAGGAGACCAAAGCTAGGCCCACACTGGGAGGTTGCTGGCCCCACAGTTCGACTGGCATAGTCTGTCAGTCGGCAGCAAGGACCAGCAAATGAAAATGAAATGTTTAAGGTTAAAAGCAATATTCATTCCCCTTAAACAGGGCTGACTTACACTCTCTTTGTAAAGTAACAGACCACTTCACGTCATGGACCCTGGGGAAACCCACAGAGTGGCAGACGCTCACTTAGCCCTCCGTTCACGAAGAGGATGGTGAGGATGGGGCTGAATAAGCACCGCAGGAAATGCCGACTATTTTCTAAGCCCTTTGCTGCCCGTGCATCTTCTTTCTCTGCACAGTCCTGTTGCCTGCTTTTTCCACAAAGGGAACGCGAAGCACAGGAGGGCTAAACAACTTCCTTCAAGTCTCAGAAGTAGTAAGTAGGCTGCCCCAAACCTGGGAGATAAGGCTGCCTCCAAGGAGGAAATTATTTAAAAAAAAACAGCAAAAACAAAAAGCCACCACAAAATTTAGTGGATGAGAGCAGCTATTGTGTTCAGCGACCTTCCCTCAGCCACACTCTCGAGGGAGGGCTTGAAGATAGAAAGACACAGAAAAATGAGGAGCTCTGTGCTTGTACTGAAATAGTAATGACTACAATTATTTTCAGTGATTAGCATCTCTATTGTGTCTGCTCACATTTTCGAAAGGAATCACATTACTATTTATTTTCTAATTCTACTTTATCTCTTTTTAATATTGATTTTCTTTTTATCCTGTTTTTATAATTCTTTTGATCACTTTGGCTTCCCCTGAGATGTTTATTTCCTTTCCTTCCCAGCTGGTCTTTTTATTCTCTCTTACAAAGCCTTCAATCAGTGTTTTCCACATGATATTTATTTTGCCTTCCTTTGCAGCACCCACAAAGGAAAACATGTCAGAAGGTTTTACTGGTAGAACCTCAGAAGGTGGGGTAAGAAAGCCCCTCCGAGATTCCATCTGAGCCCACAGTGTCGAGGGGAGGAAGCAGGCTCCCATGTGAAACGCTTTCCTTTTTAACCCTTGGACCTGGTGCGTTTTGTCTTTGCTCATTTTAGGGGCCGACCTCCTGTGTCATTAGCTGAGTGGCACTCAAAAAACTGCCCTTACTGTTAGTGGCAATGTAGGCTTCCCCCTCTCCCTCCCCTCCTCCCTCCCAGGGCTATGGTGAGGGGCTCCGGGAGACAGCAGAGTGAAAGCATACCGATAAGGATTAAAAGGCCTACACAAATATTTGAATATTTGTTTTCTTCCTTTTCCCTTGTTAATGGTTTCTTTTGTCACTCTAGTGACATTCTAGGTTTCTATTACTCTGTTATCTGCTTATCAAACTGTCTTTTATATATTTTTAAAAGGCTCCCAATGACTGCTTTCTTTTTCTAAGCTTTTTCAACATTTTTTTTTAACTTTGACAGCTTCTCAAAGTTGTAGAAAGCTTTGGTCACTGTGCATGGCTGACTCTTGGTTTGATGAATCAACTCTCATTTCCTAGCAACTGTGACAAAGAAACGTCAAAAAGAATGTTTTACAAAGTTGGAAATGCTAATAGGTACGACTACTGTCTGCATTTTATAAATGAGGAAAGTGGCAGGAGTTACAAAGTTATTAAACAGGACTGAAACTCAAGTCTGCTGGGCTCCAGAGTTGGAATTTATAACCTGAACACTGCTCTATAGCTAGAGCAGTGAGAACACAGAATAATAACCCTCAAATGTATTTTAAATACTCGGAGTAGAAGAAGTTCACATGCCAGACACTAGAATGACAACATGCCAGTCAGTCAATCTAAGAAATGCTAACCAGGTAAGCAGAGTGTTGCAGGAGAGTTGAATTTTCCAGGCTGGGTCTCTCCTGGGTTATGCTAAACTTCCATCATGGGAGGTCAGTGGGAATGCTGTACAAAAAAGACTGATTTCCATGCTGTGATTTCTGTGTCTTAATATTTGGATTGGTTTTACATTGACTAAATTGGTAGCAAAAAGATGAAAGAAACCCACAGGCCAATTTCACCAATTTTAAATAGGAAGGAACAAAAAGTAGGGCAAGAAAATTAACTTAAACAGCATATAAACCAATGGGTCCTTGTTCCAAGTCTTGGGATCTCTGATTAATTTGTTTTTGTTTCTGTGTTAACTTGAAGAACCCAGTTAAACATTCACTCTACATTCCCTAAGCAAAACTAGCATCATGAATTTTAAAGGTAGTTGAGGTAGCTTTGTGCAGTAGAAAAAGCATGGGTCAGTCCTTTGGGAAACATCAAGTGGGAGTGGATTTCAATTTTAGGTGAATTATTTGCCATCTGACTTGGAGTAAGTTACTAAACTACTAAAATCTGATTTTAGGCAAGTTACTAAACTAAACCGCTCTAAGCGTGGGTCCTCACCTGCAAAATTGCAACACGCACTGTATCGCGGTCGTTGCTGCCAGACTTATGAGACACAGCAAGCACATGTGCCCCAGCACAGAGCCTGGCACTGAGCAGGTTCAGTGAGTGCTGGCCATTCCATTCCTCCAACAGAATCCTGAGGTGCTATCAGGTCTCCAGCATGAAAAAAAAGTGAAAACCATCTTCCAAATTTTATCCAATTGAAAAATCTCCAAATGCTAATGGACTGTCTTGTGGCTACACACACGTTAGCAAGGAGCAGGATCCCAGCCCCTCCACATTCTGGTGTTTATTGAAGAACGTGCACGTCTGACATTGGGCCAAGCAAGTTCAAAATGCAGCAGAACTTCAGCGAAGGCAGAGGAAGGTGGAACAAAAGGGTCTCGAAATCACAAGGCCTCATGAAAGTCCAGTCTACTTCAGGCTGGAATTTTCAACCCTAACTCAACTAGCTGTGATGCCACCACCTCTCCTTCAGCCATCCCGACCGTGGCTACTCGGGGTGTTTCATGAATTTTTCGGTCACTGACAGGATACTGTAGCTGACCTTGTCTGACAGGACAGGAGGAGGGGTCAGATGATCACTCGGCCACAGGGACCAGTAAACCAACAGTCGGTGAAGGGCAAACCATCATTTCTAAGGTGACCTAACAAGCCATTTACCAAAAAAGCCTTTAAAATAGCTCCTAGTCTCAGACTAACCCAAATATGTCACATTTTCTCTGTAACTCAGTGGCTGTAGGCTTTACTCTTACTAAAAAATCATGGCCACAGGTGTGGTAAAAATGCTTCAAATTATACCGATCAACTAATTTTTATTGATCAGGCTCCTGCTATACCAAGTGCCATAAGGGCCACCGGTGGAGCCCAGGCCCTCGCTGCCCTGACAGTGTCAGGCCTCATAAACAGCCCAGGCGTTGCCATCACCCGGCATTCAAGGGCCTGGCAGTCTGTCCCAAGCTCCCCTTTCAGGTCCTTCCTCTACTCTCCTTGTCTCAGTGTGTTGTGTGTGTGTGCGTGCCCCCATCTGCATTGTTGTTTCTTCTCCCACCATAAACCCACAGACCCCTTCTCTGCCTCTCTGCAGAATTGCTGGCCATCTTTATGACTCATGGGAAAGCCCTTCATTGCCAGGAAGCCTTGCTCTACCGCTTTCTTTGGAAGTGCTTCCTTCTTTGAACCCACAACAGGCTGGCTTACTATACCACTCAGAGGACACTCAGTTACCAGTGTGCATAGGTAGTCTATAAGCTCTTGCAGGACCAAAAGTACCTCTTATTTCTGACATTCGCTATGGTGACGTTCTCATACCAAAGGCTCAGGTAATATCTGTTGAGCATGTAATACCGGTGGAAGAAGTGGCGTTAGACGTGAGTCCTCAAGACCAGGCAAGAGGAAGTAGGACGTGGAGACCAAGTTTGACCTGGGGATAGCCTTAGCGAAGGACAGAAACGAGAATGCAGGTTCTTTCAGGGGCAGCAAAGATTTTACCTCAACCAAAAGCTTAGACAGCGTGACCACTAGTAGTGGGTCATGGGGCTGATGTTGCCCTTTGCCCCCCAAAGTGAACTTCACCCCACAGACACTGGATACCCAGTGCAGATCTCTATACACGAGCACTACCCTCAGCACTTTGAGTCATTGGAAGCAGCATGAAATGCATACACAAGTTTGACCTAAAAGTGAAAATACCAGTAAGATATCCATTGCAATAGTCTTGAGCAAGATGAGGCTTTGGAAGCACAAAAAATATTACAGAAGTAGGGTCAAGAGATTTTTAAAAACTAATGAAGTGAAGGACGCTGGTCCGAGTTAACTCTGTGGATGGTGGTTCCATTAACAGTAAGCAAATGAGAGAAAGACCATGTCCAGGAAAAAGACGAATTCTGTGCTGAGTACCTTCCTGGAATTCGGGGTCTGATTAAGACAGGCAGGTGAAGATACCCAAGGGTCAGTGCTAAGGTGGTAAGTCGTGCTGGAGCCCAGGGCCGGGCTTGCCAGTCACCAGCTGGCAGCCGACAGCTCGAGCCCGCACAATGCAGAGGCTGCCCAAGCACACGATGTGCCTGCGTGAGACAAGGGCCAAGGACAGACCCCTTCTGAATGTCTCCGACTCAAGGGTGGCAGGAGCAGGAAGGAGGGGTCAGGCAGACGAGAGGGAGAAAGACAAGAACAGTGTGGTGGCAGAGAGGTCGAGTCCAGAGCATGGGTCCTTATTTAGCAAACCAGCCCCAGCAAGAAATACCAAATCACTTACCGTGTTGAAAAGATGAAGGTTAAAAGCATGAAACTCAGCTGAATAGAAAATACTGAAAAAATAAAAAGATTGAATCTAAATTAGGCCTATAAAAGCAGTATCTGTAGCATATTTACTGGTATGCTTCGTTTGATCTGAAATTTATGAGAACTCAAATAGAAAAACAAATGAATAAATAAGCATAAATTGCTGGAATGATAAACTCATTTAAATCAGTGGGACTCAACCTGTTCTTATTGATAATGTCCTCAGATAAAATCTATGAGGTCTACTACTCACAACACATCTAAAACCCTCTTTGATTTAAGATTTGGTTATTTAATTTGTTCAGTTTAGAGAGGGCTGGTTTATACCGAGTATTTATAGCAAATAGCATAAATACAGGAGGCTATAATAAATATTTTGGAATAACTCATTTTGTTTTTAATAACATAAGATTATTTGACAGGGGCAATTACCAAAAGTTGTCTTTGGTATTACAGGATAAATAGAACAAAAGATTTCTTTTTTCATTTTCTTTTTCTTTTTTTTTTGGTTAACAACCAGTGTTTTAATGACTTATTACATTTAAAAATATTGTTCTGAGCTCTGCCTGCAGCTTGACAGAGACTGAGAAGCCAGGACTGAACAACTTATAAACCCAGAATGACCTCTTCTGGGGTTGCTGCTGTCTGCCAGGGACACCCCTCTCTCCTTGCTGTCTCTACTCTGGAGCAGAAGTCAGCAAAGTTTACTTAAAGGGCCACATAAAACATATTTCAGGTTTGGGGGCCATATGGTCTCTCTGGCAACTCTGCAGTTCTGCCTTCTAATTGAAAGCAGCAGTAGATTAACACATTAACACATTTTTGAGCCAGCACATGCATTTTATAGTCTGCCACTTCTTACAATAAAATTATATTACTTTGAGTATAGAAAGATGATGTGAATATTCATATTTTAACCAACCATTATTAAAAAGTAGTATCATATGGTAGAAATCCTACTTTTCATTCATGATAAAGAATAAGATTAGTTACAGTAATATAAATTGGCAAAAAAGTGCTCAATCTAACATTTGAATTTGACAGATATTATGGCTTCTTTCAGCTGGCATGAACCATTGTAAATCAGACGTAAAAAGACAAAGACCATTACTGATGTCTTTTTGAGAAACAAGTGCAGGTGATAAAGTCACTGTGTACATATGAGGGTATGAAACGGAGTCTCCTTTTCTAACCACATCAACATGCGAAATGAATTCAGGAAACACAAGTGGCTATGCTTTGCTGCTGGGGAGGCCGAGGGGACGGCGACTTACTTATGAACAGGATGACGACAAGGCTGAGTTTATCCAGGTCGATGTTGGGGTTGGAGAACGTGCCACAGAACGTCGTGTAGATGATCATGAGGAGC
The DNA here is from genome assembly GCA_007922815.1 of Macrotus californicus. Classification (NCBI taxonomy): domain Eukaryota; kingdom Metazoa; phylum Chordata; class Mammalia; order Chiroptera; family Phyllostomidae; genus Macrotus; species Macrotus californicus. Next base: position 42,530 of record VMDR010004328.1, on the reverse strand, counting down.
ACGCTGCTGCTGACGGCGCTGAACGGAGGCTTCGTTCTTTCAAGCCAGTCCTTGATGTACCTCCGGACAATCTGAAATACAGAGATCAACAGGTGGCCCCTTTTCAGAGACGCGGGGATGGAACTGGGCACCGCAAAGCGATTCTGACAGCAGGAAGATGTGAAGGGAAGGGAATGGTTTGGAGGATGGCCACAGTGGATTTCAAAGCTTCTCTGCCATGCCACTCTTCTTCTGGGGCATGTAACACTTGTAATGCAACTTCCACTGGTGTCCGTAATGAGAGTATATTTTCAACGGCATTCAAATCCATCCTTAATCTTCCCAAATGCTCTCTGCTGGCTGTCACTGGGACATGCCCATTAAGCCATCCCCAAAGTTTATCTCCTCTGCTCATCCTAATGGATGTGTGTAATTATCACAGTCCCCTTTGCCTCAACAGACAATTCCAAGTGTAACTTTGGGAATCTTAAAAATCTGACAGCTTCAAGAATTTCAAGACAGTAGATAATCGGAAGTGATCCATGGAACATATTAATATTTAAAATGCTAGCAATGCACCAAAAGTTTTTAATTAAATTATAACTCATGCTTGAAAAGCAAAAGTGCATGTGTTGTGGGAGCTTGAATAATTCACACTCTGAATATCGAGAGTTTTTGTGAATCCAAAGACAAATGCCATTTGCATGCTTTTAGAATTCCAGAATTAACAATTAAAAATGAATCAGCCTGTCCTAATTTTCCTACACAGGGACCAGTGAAATATAAAGTTATATAGCCATCCTCTGAGATTTTAAAACCAAATCAGATATTTAAAATCAGGACAGTCTGAATATTGGTGATAACATTTATTTGGATGTAATAGTGAGCCACTTCATTGAAAATCTTTCACTTTTAAAGAAGCTGAACAAGCCCTGTGATAGGGACTACAGTTGAGACATATTAAGTTTTGAGCCACTCATTATCCTGCATAATTGAACATGAGATTTCACAACAGGCTGAATTACCATGATCCATTAACAATAATGAGGTCAGGGAACTTCTGACAAGGCTGATGGGGTTCTGTCATCTTCTACTCTGTCACTGAAAAGCCTTAATTTGCAATGGAGCACACCTTCACAGACACTCCAGAACAAAATAAACTACTCTCAAGAGTACCTTTGAACAAATGGCTGTTGAATCAATTTCATCCATTCTGAAAGACTGAGTAAGTAAAATAACTGTTAGTAAAAGGGGTCCTGGCAGAAAGCTGACCAGTTGGTACAAGAAAGATATAGGGACAACAGTTTGAAGCTCAGATGGGGTGGAATGAAGGGGAGAGAGTGTCATATATGCACAGATAGAGTAGTTAATTTTTTTTTTAAATGTAGATCTTGTAATTAAAGTTACAGGTGACTGCAGCTGGTGTAGCTCAGTGGATTGAGTGGGGGCTCTGAACCAAAGGGTCGCCAGGTTGATTCCCAGGCAGGGCACATGCCTGGCTGGGTTGCAGGCCAGGCCCCCAGTAGGGGGCATGCGAGAGACAACCACACGTTGATGTTTCTTTCCCTCTTTCTCTTTCCCTTCCCCTCTCTCTAAAAATAAATAAAATCTTAAAAAATAAATAAAGTTACAGTTGAATTTATTAAAAATTACCGCTCTTTTTTAGAGAAGTGACTCCAAACCATAGTAATTTATCTAGTGTTCATTTCTTTCCTTAAAGTTAAAATGTAGTGAAGTACAGAGAAATAAGAGGGGCCCGTTACACAGCATTATGCACTCGTGTATTAGAATATTATCAGTTTTGGATAAGTGCACTCACAGTACCCAGATGGCCCATGTTCACATAAGTCACAATGGATGTAGCTGCTTATTAGATGGCTACAGAGGGACTTCATGTAAAAGGTCATTTTGTAAGCTATTGTGTTTGGTAGCACGAACCTGGCAGTTGCCCCAATTTAATACAACTTGACTCATTTAGCAAGTATAATAAACTAAATGGAAGTTACATGAAGTTATTGACATTGATGTGGTCTTCCTGTAAAATTGTTAAAAGCACAAAGATCTCTCTGCAATAGGTTATAGAATGTAGGATTCTAATTCCAAAAGTAAAAGTGCCTTTTTTCCCCACCACTACTGTCCCCTCTGACCAAATAAACAAGTACACGTGAAGAGATGTAACTTGAAAGAAAACACCATTTTCAAAACCCGGCAAATCTCTGATCAGCAACTGACTTAGTTAGCCTAATCATCTCTTTCTTCATGACAAATAGCCAGAGGCTTGTAGTATGTAGGGCTCTTTTAACACAGCACATACAGGGGGCTCCTGAGTCCTGCACCCTCCTAGCTGAAGTGTGTTTCTTCTAAACGCATCAGTGCCTTAATCTGGACACTTAATCTCGATAAAGAAAATGACCAGAAAGTTGGGAATTGGATAGAATGACAAGTGAAACAATAACCCTAGAGGAAAAGAGATTGTCTTTCACTGTTTTTAGACTTACAGTGATATTTATCTGTGTTTTCTAAGTAAATCATTTTATACCTTGCCAGGCTCTATAGAGCTTTTCCATCTTCCTTTAAAATTAAATTCACAAAGCAGCTGTGTTTGCACTGTGTAGCCAGAAAGGTGTTCAAGTGTTTCATAAATGACTGGGGAAGTACAGTTGATATGCCTCAAAGATGGCTTCGGATATCAACCTCAGGAAAGCCTCATCTTCTCTTAGTTCGGCCACTTACACGGTTCACACAATCATTCTCCATTTGTTAAGCACCCATGCTATTTTTTCATGCCCCAAACTCCTTTGCCTTATAGAGATGTTTAAACTCTTATAGAACACAAGATTCTGCTCGAGATACATCAACACAACCAGACTGAGGCCTCAGAATTCCCTCGTGGGGAATAATAAACGGTCCAGATGAGGGGGTACAGGTACATTCTGGTGGGGTGGCCAGTGTGTCTGCCTGCAGAATCTACACGCCTTCATTTGCTCTCAAAGCTCAGAGAAACTTAGGCATTCCAGACTAAGTGGCAAATTCTCATTCACTTGTTTGCTTTTTCCTATGGAGAGAGAAGGGGAAAAATCTTCCACAGCTTTTTATTTTACTGTCTCTCCTTCTACATTTTGATTTTCTTTATTTTAAATTAAGCACCAGTAAAGGATAAAGGGAGACTTGAGTCCAATCCTTGTGCTTCTAACAAGCTGAGACACATATTATACCCTGCAAGGTGGAGATTTGGAAACTAGCACATCTTAGATGACAAAGGTCCACATACCGAGATAACTAAGAAATATAACATCTATCATTTTAGTTTCCATTTTTCTCAGGGTGTTTAAACTGATTTTTGAGTGGGGATGTATGATAGAAAATTTTTCATGTTAAGTCTGAATTTTAAAATTTATTTTTCTTCAAGGTGGCTTCAGATTGTCTCTTCAGTTCTTATCCGCTATTCCGTTGAGTTGATAAATTTTCATAAAGTGTTTTGTTTCTTCATTAATATTCTGTGGAAATGTATAGTCAGGGATATAAAATCAAATCTAATTTATAAAACATTTTTCTTCTAAAATATTTTGTTAAATATTGAGTAGATTCCAAATGATACAGTACACTTCGTAAAAAAGTGCAAACCGCCACAATGAATGAACACAATAGGCGCCCATCACCTACTTCACACTTTGAACTTTCTTCCCCACTGTTTCTCCCCATTCTCGGGAGAAACGTCATACAGACATGATTCTGCTCTGGCTAAAGCTGACAACCCAGGCACGCAGAGCCCACACAAGTTACATAAAAGGTCAAAATCCCGGTTTAGCTGGATGAGCAGGAACTGGACTCCTATTTCCTGAGGGGTCCCTGGTCTCCTGGAGCTCACCTTCTAGGTAGAGAAGTAAAAATCAAAAACAACAAACAAAAAGCAGATAATAATCCTATCAAGTAGAGGTTTAAATTGGATGGGGTGACAGTGAGCCTCCCGGAGGTGGGTGAGGAGTGTCCCAAGCACAGGGACCCACTGGTGCAGTGTCTCAGGCAGGGCAAGGCCGGCATGATCGAGAGGCAGAGCAGAGTCAGTGAGTCTGGAATTTAATGGCGAGCTGGAGAGGGCTGGGGACGTGAGAGGGGCCTGACAATATGGGACAGGGAGAAATAACCCTATAAGGAGAGAGATTTCTGGGAAGCATGATATAACATTTTACGTTTGGGCTCCTGAATTTAAAACGAGGTGAGATGCATTACACATTTCTCTCCAGCAAAGCTGGAGATCTTGGGAAATGGCTGCTGGGGGCTCCATGCTGACGAATTCAGAGTTTTCTTCAGCAAATCTTATACAGCTCATTCCCTACGATGGCATTTGCTGTTGACTGCACTTATTACAATGTAACAGAGTCTCTGCTTCTAGGAAGATTGCAGATAAACTACAGTTTCCCCTGACACATGTATGAATCAAGCCTCTGGGAGAACTGGAGCTCAGTCCCGTCCGGGGAGTCAGAGCAAGCCCACTAGGCGTCAGAGGGCATCTCTGTGCTGAGCTTGAAGGACTGAACAGGAGTTTGCTGGCAGAAAAGATGGGGTGGCAGGTGAAAGGCACGGAGCAGTGAGGGGCCTGGCGGCGGGCAGGGGTGGGGGAGTGGGGTCCAGACAGCAGAGCAGGACAGGAGCCTAAAGGAAGGGTGGTGGGGTCACAGTGGAGAGGCAGTTTGGGGCCAAATGACAAAGGGCTTTGCGAGCCACGCAGGAACGTACAACAGGGAGCCACGAAGGACATTTTTAAGGAGAGCCTGGTTTGTTTCTTAGGATGACCCTGGGCGGTAGAGACATTGGGCAGGAATGGGAAGAGGCTCACAGCAGAGAGACCGGTTTGGGAGGTGCAATAATTTACACAAGTGACGGTGTGGCTTCCTCTCTGGCAGTGTGACCTGAAGTTGCCAGCTGTGAATGATTTCTGGGGCAGAAGTGGTGCAAGGAGGGAGGCAAGGGGAGGGGGGAGGCAAGGTGCTTTCTGCAGGTGGAGGCTGGGCTGTGGCTGGTAGTGCCCACCCCAGACTGCAAGGTGGAGGGTGGCAGATGTAAACATGTGGGGTTCCTCCGTGGAAAAACCATTAGACACTCTGGTACCTAGAGCGCTTTGAGAAAGACCACTCATACTACTTTGTGGCTACCGTCACTGCTTTATAACTTACTGCAATACTTTACTGGTGGACCTGAAAAGGATAAGCAATTGAACAACTCATAATTCTTCTGGATGAATATTCTTAATTATATAAGCTATATAGCCCTATACCTTAAAAAAACCTATTGAATGACTGAGACAAAGATCTTTTCCTTGTCCATATGTTTTAAGCCAAACACTTATCATTAATAGATGTATTTCCAAGATCCACTAAGAAAAAAAATGCATGAGCCTTGGTTAGTACATGAAATTATTTTCAGGTCCAAGAAAATAAATATGGGCTCAAATTAATACTACTCACAGCATAAGCCATCTAGAGCTAAGAAGGGCAGGCGGGTATTATGTCTCTTTAAGATGCAACATTTCTGTCACTGATCACAGAACTCACATTCATTCACTCCTTCCGTCATTCATTCATTCATTCAACACACATTTATTGGGGGCCTGTGCTCTGGGTACAGTAAGCAAAACAAATGTGGTTCCTGTACTCACTACAGTCTGAAGGGGGAGACAAACAGTTAACAAGGGAACCAATGGTATGTAATAATGCAAAAGGTCAAGAAAGAAATCAATCAAGGTGCTGCAATAAGGATAACCAGGAATCCTTAGATAGGCTGGTGGCTCAAGGAAGACATGAATTAGTGTCAAATGAGCAATGAGCTGGGGTGGGAGGGTGGAGGGGGAAGATACCCTAAACAAAGAGGTTAAGCAGGAATCGAGAAAAAGCCCAGGAGGCTAGAGTGTAGGAAGTGTGGCAAAGAGTTTAGAGAGGTGGGGGTGGGGGAGCATAATATTTATTCAGAATATCTGTTCTGTGATTAGCACTGTGGGAGGTCTTTTTTTCTAGCATGAATCTACATTTAATTAAATGGCGTTCGTTGAGTACTTTAAAATCCTTCCTCCTTATCCAAATGCAGTCCCTTCTCTGGCACAAAGTGGAAGTAAAGTCAAAGCAGTGCATGTACAGCGGCTGCCGCGAGCCACCACTCAGACCCATCCCTTCAGGGACGTGGTGCTGCTCCCGCACCGGCAGGCTGTGTGGGTCTGACGGAAAGATCTCAGCTGCGTTTCTTTGGGAGTTGCTGCTGAGAGAGCAGATCCACCCAGCCCACCCCTCTCATGGGAGTGGGAGGGAGGCAGGAGGATAAGGACAGGCATTCTTGCCTTGGGCAGGACACGCCTGAGGGGTGCCCCCGCACCAGGCCCTGCCCTGGGGGGGTGTCGAGGCCATTGCACGACTGAATCACGGTCACCTCCTCCCTCATCCCCGTTGTCCTTTCTTCAGTCTCCCATCTCTCAGAGGTGTGGAGCCCAAGGGTACTTCCCGCAGGGAGACCTCGGTCTCAGAGCGCATTTCCCAGGGACTCCCACCTAAGACAGCATGTAAATATTACCTGTCTACACATACATCATTTTTATAGTTAACCCTCCAAAGAGTGGCTTTGGGTTCAGTGTTTGTAGGGAATTTGACAATGGTGCTGTGACTACCTGCACCGGGCCCTATGACACAACCTTCCTACACATCCGTGTTTCATGTAGTCCTCACGACCACCCTTTAACAAGGGCATTATTATTATTATACGACTTAATAAATTATGAATCTAGAGCTAAGGAGATCAAATGTTTTGCCAAAGGTCACACAGCAAATACAAGGTAGAACTAAGTCTAGATTCTACTTGCTCTTAAACCCATGTCTATGCTCTTAATCATCCAAATATATGCTTTCCTAAGATTTGCTCATTTAGTGGCACATTAAATTCTTTACTTCTTTACTGTGGCTACCTATGAGTAAAAAAACAAAAAAACAACCGTGCTTTAAAATTTGTATGCTGATAATTAAATTACATGCTTATTATTACTTTGCTAAAAGAAATTGAAATATGAGAATTTATTCTATTATCCAATTCAACAAGAATGATAAAGGAAACTAAATTTTCTAAGATCCAGTTTAAGAGCTAATAGAATTAAATGATTATTTTATCGATTACATGTTCACAAGTCTGATAACTGATGTTGGAGGTGTCTAGGAAGCAGCCAGCCAAGAACAGACGCTTGTTCCCAGCAATGGTCCTAAATGCTGAGACCGCACGAGAGGTCACAGAGTGAGGTGATGGCTTGCTACGTATTTCCAAGCTAGCTGCACGGCTATAAAGAAAGAATAATAAATGTAAAAAAATCAAGATTCTGTGCAGGTGTCCCTATATATAGCTATCTATAAAGCATACTGTAATTAACTAAAAAAAAAGAGAAAGACTATTGTGATTGGTACAAGCTGTGTTTCATTAAAACCGTCTCTTCCTCCATCTCTCTCCTTGACTGTCCTGACATTTCATAAGAATTTACAATTTGATCTGCGGAGAAAAGAGCAGACAGAATTAGAGACCTTACCTGTCCGATAACGAGAGGAACCACAACAGTCATAAAAAGCTGAGAAAAAATAGATGTAAAAGGCACGGAAGAGGACGAACCGAGCTGTAAAACAGGAACATAAGGAGTTAGAGTTACTCAGAATCAGTTGGCAAACACTGCTGTTAATTAAGTCATGCAATAAATGACTTCTCTCACGTGCACCAAAAATTTGGTAGTTGTACACGAACAGCAAATGAAGTTATTTTTAATTTTCTAAACTTAACCCAAGATAACCTGTTAAGTAGTTTAATATACAGTTTTGATGGGGACAATAAGATTGAAGAAAATGATAACTATATTATTTTATAATTAACTTAAATTGCTTATTATTAAATCCATGATAGTTCGCCTATCATCATGGTTTACGTGATTGTTATTTAACCTACCGCCTACCTAGAAGAAACACGTATATTTTATTATTTTCTCATCAAGATGCAAATGAAATATTTTCTAACTTTCCTACTCCTTCAAAGCAAAGGCAATGAATTTCATATTCTTTAAATTTTTTTCTTACACAAAGTCTAGCAAATGGGAAATCCTGAAGTATGACTGATTATTCAACTTGAAATTTCAATATACCTCTCCTAAATGTGTATGTCTTAATACTGTTCACAGGTCCTATTTTTGGGTTCTTTCTTTTTGCTAATTACTGCAGTGTCAGCGGCATAAAGATTCGATTGGCAGCAGCCCATGATGGTGTTTTTCTATGAACACGGTCGCACACTTGCCTTAGCCTCAGCCACCAGGAAGTGCTGTCTGAACTTGAATGGTTTTCCTGTGAACTTGAATTCTCTTTCCTATGAACTCCTTCTGATTTTCAAACCTGACAAACACTAGCCTGTCCCATAGGAGTTTCTGTTTTTTATGACTCCCTTTTGCAACCAGTGAGCTCCCTGGTCCTGGGTACTTACCCTCCCCTGCAGACCAAACCTCAATTTTCATATTTACCTAAGTCTAGTTAAACTTGCAAACACCGTTGGGAAAGTATTTTTTGTAGTGATGACTGAGGGCATGGAATATTAAAAAAACAATCAAATATTTAGATAAATGAAGTCAACAGCTCAGGATGAAATGATGTGGGATCAATGTCTTCACTAATTTCTGCATGAACGGCTTACCAAAATCTTTTGTACACCCTGGAGTGTTTTATAAAATTCTGTGCCCTAGCCTCAGCCCCAGTGTAGGGGCACTCAGAATGACAAGAATGTGTGTCCTGCACACCAGGGGCCTGCATGCATTCAAGGCCACCTTCGACACTGACCACCGACTGTCAGTGTAACCCATACACACAACTGTAGCCTTTCCCTCCAGGACCAAGACATTCTAGAGAATGGAGAGAATGAAGCAGGAAACGTGGAACTGGTGAGGAACAGACAGACCCCTGGTGTATTAAACGCTATATGGCTGTTAGGTGTTTCTTTTTATGCAAAACCAAAATAGTAAAAACTAATAATTTCAGCCTATTTTAGAGCAACTATGTCCTTGAGGCACAAGGTACTTAGCAAATACATTCTCTTCACAAATATTAATTCTAAGCATGTCCCTGGGGCAAGGACCGAAATAAAGAAAAATGTATTTTACAGGAAATTGAAGCACTGGGTGAACAGAAAAAAGCAGTTTAAAGAACAAAAAGTTTTCAAGTTTAAAACAACCAGCTCAATGCTCTATCCGTGAGGTTTACAATGTGTTGGGGAGAGGCCGTAGGATTTTGGGTAAAGACCTTCTGTTAAAAAGGGACAATTCTTGTCTGGAATCTCATGGATGATCTTACACAGCCCTTGTTCCTCTTTCTCTTTCAACTTTGCTAAGTTAGTTGCTGTTTTTAAGATATTTTAATGATAACCATTTCACAAGCTACAGTCCCTCTGTCATCCCAGGGCTTAACCCAGGAACTGGCCCAGAGAGTATGTTTGCAGATGAGTAAACCTGTGCAGGATGAACAATTGAAGGAATTTGTACACATGAGGTGTTGAAAAGTGACAAACATGTGGTGTTATAAAAATTACATGGTATTATTTTCTTCTCTGCTTGTTTATCACCAGTAACACTGTTCATTCTAACGTGCACCCAGAAACAAAGGGCGTCTAGTCATGACCCTTCCAGATCCCTGTGAAGAAAGGATGAGAGTGTGTATGTGTGTCTGTGAGTGTGTGTGTGAGTGTGCAGAGCAGAGCCAGGGCATCCTGTGCCTGTTCTCTGCCCTCAATTCTCTCTCACCGCCCCCCCCCATCCTTACTGCTGCTCGGTAGGGGAAGACTAACACCGATGGAGCCTTCACCCTGGAAGAGACGCAGAGCCCCACTCCACTCCTTCCTTTTCAAGATGTGAAACCTGAGGTCCAGAAAGAAGCGACTTGCAATTAGCATCTCTACTACCTCCATTATGATATGAAGTCGGCTGTGCTTCTAAAACGCATGCAAGCTGCCCGCCCGCCAAGCCTGCGCGGCGGTAACAGCTCTCCTGCACTGCGAGGCCCGGTTTGACAGTGCGTAAAGTGTTACTGCAGAGCAGTGATCTCAGACGTCAAATGCAGGGGAAAGTTAAAACGTGACTCCACTTACTGAGTTCATTTGGGGGGTTATTTTCAATGCTGACTCTACCTAAGAGATCAAATTTGGTAAGTAAAGGCCAGTCCACTTCAACTTTGATTTTAAGAATATTATGTATTTTAGTCCCCATCCATCCATCATTTGCATGTTCAGTGTTTGGAAGCCTCGTGTTCCTAAAAGACAGTGGATGGGGCTGTGGGGTGAGGGGGAAGTTGCCCGTGGTCTCCACGGCCCCTTTTCCTCTGAAATGCCTATGATCTTTGCTCCACTAGATGAGGAACATGGGTTAGAGCAGCCCTCCTCAGAGACTGTCAGATCAGAGGCCAGAGCAAGCTAGCCGGGATGTAATTAACTGGGTTACACAGAGCCAGACTGGGTACGGCGGGAATGCTGGGAGGAAATCCCACAGGATGGCTCCCTTAGAAGTGGCTCCGAAAGGAGGGAAACCTCAGCACTGGGGTCTAATTTGGCAGATGTCCTTTCCTTTGAATTGGCCCCAGGCTTGTCGCCGGGGTCAGTATGAAGATGCAGAGGTATCCTGGGGGAAGTCTCCGACCCTGTGAAGCCTGCCCTGGCATCCAGAAGAAAGAAGAATGAGCATCTGGCGTAGGGCAGCCTCCGAGCACATGACGAGGAGAGTCCGAGACCCAGTCATTCTGTATGCAGAGTCGATCTTAACTAAAGCAGGAGGAAATACACTGTCTGACACATTTGGTTCTTCACATTTTAATAAGGAACCTGCCATGGTTTCTACTGTAAAGGCCAATGTGGTGATGAAGCACCCATGGCTTGCACATTTGGATACACTTGCAGGTTCAGGAAAACCTTGTACCGAGCAAGTGCTCTGGGCCTCACTGAGCTACCCAGGTAGATTTAGCGGTAACATGTCCCCTACTGCCACCCCCACTTTAACACACAGCCCGTTCACCAGTTCAGTCACCGGCTAATTTCCTCTAGGAGTATAGTGCTGTAAAGCAGACAACTCACAAGTAGGTTCGTTTGTTTTATTATCTTGTGCTGAAAAGAAGTGATTCAGTGAAAGTTAAGTATGAGGGAATGTAGGGCCTTTGTGTCCAATCATTCAAATAGTTACTGGAGTCTCCTGTGGGCCAGAGCATGTTTAGAGACGGGATCCAGTGAGGAACTACACACAAGCCCTTCGTCTCTGGGACTCGATTTTCAAGAGTTCTGTGTTCAGGTCTGCTCAGCACCAGGCCACACGTGCTCCTTCCCATGAATATCTTCTCGCTCCCCACGTGGAGGAAGAAGAGGTCCAGCCTTTCTCTACAACTCAGGGCAAGCCTTGCTTCTTTAGGAAGTCTTTCCGACCCTCCTTCCAGAATGCAGACCTGGCCATCCCTCCTTTGTGGCTCTGTGTCTCCACTGCGCCTCTCACAACGCTTGGTCGCCCAAGTTCACAGATCTGTCTCTCCGAGTAGTCTGCGTGTTCCTGAAGATCGGGGACAGGGTCTCATTCATGTTCCCTGGGGCCCAGCGGGCACCATGTTTTCTACCTAGGGCACGGGCTCTTACACTTTAATTCATCAGAAGCCCCTGCAGGGTTTGTTGAAACACAGATTGCTTGGTGCCCCACTCAGAGTTTCTGATTCAGAACATCTCGGGGGAAGGATGAAAAGGGTGGAGGGTGGTGAGAATCTCCATTTCTAAAAAGGCCCTGGCAGATGCTGGTGCTGCAGAGCTGGGGGGGTCACACTTTGAGGACCACCAACTGGGTACATAGTAGGTGCGCAACAAATATGGGTTCAGTTAATGAATGATCACAATACATAGGTAAGAAAAGAGGCCTGACGATGTTTTCTTTCCATCCTTTCAACAGGAGGTGAGTTATAAAGCCCTAGTCAATTCACAGACCCAAGTAAGGATCAGTGGCCTGGTCTCCCACATAACTGTCTCCTGATTTTACGAATGGCAACACTGACTGTGCAGTTTCTGTGTGCCAGACACTGCTCTAAATGTCTAATGTGTGTTGAATAATTTAACACAGCAACCCCTTGAGGGAGGTCCTACCAGTACCCCAATTTTCATATGACATAAGAGTGGCATAGAACAGTCCAACCACTTGGTCAAGGTCACTGCAGCTGGAAAGTGACAGAGCCAGCATCTAAGCCCAGAAGTGTTGCTCCACAGTCCTGACACTTTGGCCTGACACTCTGCTGCATATTAATTACAGAAGGGAGAGGGCCGTGAAAATAGGGAAGGGACCAGGGGTGGGCTTCCTGTTCTTGTCCCCAGGAGAGAAGGAGGGGTGGTGCATTTGTCTGTGGGGGATGGGGATGGAGCTGCCTGGGAGGGGCACTGAGGGCAGGCAGAGGCAAGGAGAGGAGGAAAAGAAAGGAAAAAACGGTGAGTGTGGGGACTCGATCAGCAGCGGCGGATGGTGCAGCCTTTTGCAACTGGGGTTCTGGATTTCAGTCCCAGGACCCAGAAAATTATTTGAGTGACCATTTTGTCAACTCTCTCCTGGATGGCACAAAACTAGTTCCGGGGTAGATTCATCAGGAGTTAATCCAGTACATGCACAAAGGATGCTTTAGGGCATTAGGACTCAATTCTCTCAGTTGGCAGAAAAAAGCTGAGTGGAAGCAGGGGTGAGTGCTATCGATGCATTCAATTTAGAAACAATTTGATTCGGAAAGAATCTGGGGTCCAGTCTGTAAAATATGATGGGGCCAAGCTGACAAGACTCAGAAAGACAAACAGTCACCAGTTCTTGACAAAGGGGCGTTGACTGTCTGTACAAATCACAGTTACCGACCCCCACACAGAAAACAGATGGTGCATTTTAAATCACTCCTGTAAGTGAGCTGACCTGTAAATTGTCATTAATGCACCAGGTCTTCCCTGGCTCTGCTGTGTAATCAGCCTTTTATCTCCTACCAGGGAAATCCATTAGCCACAGGCATCTTCTCTATTTGTGTCTCTTCTCAGCTATTAAAACATTATTGTATTAAATAATTCACCCTTGATGATTGGTCTTTGCTTTCATTAGCACCATGTTCAGGGAAAATAAGAATAGATATTTACAGTTTATACTGTAGAATGGCGAATGTGAGATCTCTTTGCCAGAAAATCAGACACAGGATTTGTTCACTTCCTGCTCATTTTCCACCCTTGCCCATCCCTCGCCCAGAGCACCATCCTAGGGGAAGGGAGAGAAGGAAGGGACTGTCTCCTATTGCATCTCACTTTCTAGTGCCCACACAGACACTCTTATATACCCATCTCCTTCCCTTCACACAGAGGAGCACTCAGAAGGAGAGTGTCCCCCTCTCCAAACCCTTCTAGATTTCATCTCTCCCCAGAAACTCCAGGTGAGCCTCATCCCTGCTGCTCCTTCTCACACAGGGAAACCTGCAAATGACTTGTGTCCTTACACAGCATTGGTGAGGTTAAGTGTGAGCCAGCTGACAGGCTTAATGCAAAAATGCCTGGAATTCTTATCCAAATTAAGAATATGATTGTTAAACAGCCACACTGGTTCAGATGCATGTACCAAACTCAAATCGGGCTATACGTGGAAAGTATTTAGTAGAGGAAGGGATCCTTTTTCTATCTAGATGCATGGTGTGTTTCCTTCTTTGAGAAGTAAAGAGCAAAACAGGCTTCAAGTGATTTTTGAAGATAAACAAATAAATATGTAAAACATTTCTTTTTGTTACGTGCTAATTTAAAACCTAAGATGAAGAGATTACCTTCCAATAACTGATGGAAACTATGTTCAACTGCAAGTTCTGGTTATTCAAACCACACAGGGACTTTAGTCAAGTGTGCCTGCGTGAATGGGAATCTGCTTTATGACCCGCAGAAGGGAGCTGCGGGGAGACGGGCTCTCAGGACGTGGAGGGCTGAAGGCAGAGATACTCAGAAGCGTCTAGAAACCAACTTGGCTCCTAATCCCCTGACCACAGGGTTTGGTTTTGTCAATACAAGTTTGGGTCAGGAACGGAAGCACTTACTGTTGCTAACTAAATAGTCCCTTCAGCAGAGCTAACGTATAAGCTCCTCCAAAAGAGCGCTCTAAACCCAGGGGCCAACAGGCAAGGGCAGTACAAGGAAGAGTGACCTTCTCTCCCTGTCCAGATCCACCTGCTTGGGGAGCACCAGCAGCAGCTGTTGTTGGCAGGGAGCCCAGGGGCGAGGGCAAAGCCTGCAAGACAGTGTGTGTCTGAGCTCACCCAGTGTCACTGCCCCCTCAGTTAAGTCCGAACAGTCCCAGACCAGCAGCAGAGTTGGCCTCCCTGGTCAGAGGTCCTCAAAGCAGAAGGGAGTTTATCAATGTCACCTCTAGAGCATTTGGAAATGGCATACCAGGTGCTCCCCCTAGCCCTTTATGGTTCAAATGGTTTGGGGGGAGCCTCAGTATGGGCATCTATCAAAGATTCCAGATTGTCCTGCTTCACCAAGCTCTCTCGGCGTGAGAACCATCTCTGTGTGATCAACATATACAGGTGGGAGAAAGGCTACTCTGAGGTCCAAGAGAAGGTTGTTCTTCACTTGCATTACAAACGAATACTCCTCGGCACAAGGTGGAGAGACTGGCTCAGTGTAAGACAGCTGGGGCCATCAAATGGACAGCCCCTCTTTATGTGTTTTATCACCATTTTACACATGGCACATGGGACCATTAACCATGAAATCATCATTGGGAACATGACAAAAATAGAGAATTGTATATGATAGCAATGGCTGTAGCACTGCTCTTGTTTATCCTGGTGGCATCAAATGTCGATGAATTTTATCACAGACAGCCAACTACTAGGAAAACTAGTAATGACTGCAGCCTCCAAGGCTGCTAGGGATCTGTCTCCCTGACCTGGACTTCTCTCTTCTATGAACTGCTATGAAACTCACTCTGAAGAACACAGTTGGGCAGTTACTTTTTCCTCTAAATCTCTTCACTATTCTTTCTTCTTTTTTACCCAAATAAGCTTGAGGTTTCTTCACGGCACTAATTATGCCGTATTCTTTTTTGTCTTTCCTATGTTACCTAGAATATAAACCTTCAAGAAGTAGTAGCTGATGCTGATAATATGTCTTAAAACCAACTGTCTCCTAGGAGGCAGGCTTTGGAAGCATAACCTGGAAGGAACCCTCGAGGGGAGGCAGATCCTGGCTGACGCGCCCAGTGTTCCTTACCAGGAGTGTTGTCATCTCAAATGAGTTAAGGAAACCCTTTGAACCTGAGTCTTCTCATATAACAGGAGGGTAAGACCCACCCCTAAAGGTGGTCATGCTCTTCACATGGGATTATGGAATAAGTATGTATTATATCAACTCAATAACAATTTTTCTACCCCTCCCCTCCCATTACTATGGGTGAACTCTCTGTACTTAGGAGACCTCATGCTCCCTTTATAAACTAGAACTCACCCCCTTTCTCCTACTCAAGGACATGGGCCCATGAATTTATGTATCAGTTTTTCCTTCTCTAACTGGATTCATCCATCAGTACAAATATGCTAATAATTTTCCCAACTTGGTTGCTGCCTCATTTTCTGCCCTTTTTAGAGCAAAAGAGCTCAAAAGGGTTGTCGATGTCCGCCATCTTTACCTCTTCTTCCTTTCTTCATTGTTGAACCAGCTTCAATCAGCTTTCGCTCTCATAACGCCACTGCTGAAATAGCTCTTGTGAAGGTCTCTAGTGGCCTCCATTTGTGAAAACCTGTGGTCACTTTCAGACTTTCTGGTATCTGAACTATTACCAGCATTTAAAGTAGTTGACCACTCTCCTCTTTTTGAAATACATTGTGAGTCTTCTAGCACACCAAATTCTCTGGGTCTTCCTCCCAAGCACAGTGCGCATTCCTTGGTCTTCTTTGTCAACTACTGATACCTTTCCTTCTCTATTCTCACTCTCTAGGTGAACTCATCCAGTCTAACTTAAAATCCCTTTCTATGCTGCCCAATTATGAGTCTTTACTCCAGACATCTCCCCTGAATTGCAGACTCATATAGTCCACTGCTTACTTGACGTCTTTACTTGAATGTCGAACAGGCATCTTAACCCAGACATGCCCCATACTAAACTCTTCACGAGTCCCTTCAACCTGCTACATCCCACAGTCTTCTATACCTTAGTAAATGCCAACGCCATCCTTCCTGTTGCGCAGGCTTCGAGTCATCCTCGACTCCAATCTTTTCCTCACAACCTTCATTCAATCTCTCAGTTCTTCCAAATTCTACACTCAACTGCTTCCCGGCAGATTCACTCACCCACCCCACCAGGCTAACAGCATCTCTTGCCACGACACTGCACTGTCTTTCTAATGGGTCTTCCTGTCTCCACTATGACCCCCTTACAATCTACTCTCAGCCCAGTGTCTAGAATCATCCTTTTAAAAAATGTTTCAGAACATTCTATTCCCTTGATCAAAACTGTTTAAATGGATTCCTGTTTCTCTCAAATTAAAATTTAAAGTTCTTACAAAGGACTTCAAGGTCCTGCTTCATTTTCTCCGACCTCATCTCCACCTATTTCTCCCCTTGCTCATTCTATTCCAGGCCTGCTTGCTGTTCCTCAACAACACCAGGCACACTCTCAGGACCTTTGCACTTGCCATTTCTTCCACCCAGGACACTCTACCTCCAGAAGGTTCACTCCTTTTCCTCCTCCAGGCCTTTCCTCCAATATAATTTTCTTGGCCTCCTTACTTGAATAGCAATCTCCCACTCCGGCTCTTCATGTTCCCCCTCCTGATTTTATTTTTCCCTTTAGTACTTATTGCCCATCTTACACACTGTATTTTTACCTATTTGTTGCTGGTGTTTTTTTTTTTTTTTCTCCACCAGCACATAACCCCCATTGGAGTGAAGACGTTTCTGTGTTGCTCGTCACTACGACCTTGGCGCCCAGGAAAGGGCCTGGGAGAAAGAAGTCAACACATATTATTCAATGAGTGATGAGTAAGTTTCAAGTAACTGTTTGAGGAATTCTGCTAGAAAACAGAGGACAGAAATGAAGTGTGGGTAGGATAAGGTGAGATTTAATTTTTAAGATACGTAATATTACAGAACACTTATCTGCTAATAGAAATGGTCTAGTAGAGATAAGAAATTTGACTAGAGATGGGAATATAGGAGAAAGAGGGAAATGTGTGTGAGTCACATTGTTAAGGAAGCAACAGGAGATGGCACCACTGGGGGAACTGGCCTTCGATGGGAGTAAAGACAGTTAATCTGTAGAAACAGAGGAGGAGGTGAAGAATACAGACGCAGGAAGGTGGGACTTTATAAAATTTCTCTGATTGCTTCTAATTTCATTAGCTAAATACCTTTCTGCATCAGCTGAGATGAAAGAAGAGAAGCAGCACTGGAGAACTGAGAGGGCAGGAGAAGGTGTGAAGCAATTTTCTAGAAAGTGGGAAATGTGAATTAATTAGGGGAAGGTAGGACTGTCTGGCCCACTTAGTTAGTTGTCATGAACTTCAAATGAGACCGGGGTAGGGTGTGCCCCAGCATGCTCAGGTACATACACAGAAAGTTGTGAAGTTGAATTTATGCAGGCCTGGAGTTTTGCAGGCAAATATGATGCAGTAAGAGATGAGGAGGTTGCTTGTTGATGGTGGATGCCATAGAGTGATTTTAATGATGGACCACGAGATCTAGCCTAGGTAAGATGGGATGTGAGGGTAAGGGGATGAAGATAGGGTGGGTTACTTAGAGGCATTGTTAAGGTGTAAGGTAAATAAATTGGCCATTCTGGCAAGTTTGAAGAATTTTTAATTTGGGGAATAAGTCACAAAGATTGAAGCTACTGGTAAGAGAACACATGTGAAAACAGGATTATGGAGGGATGCAATTCTTGGCAGTGACAAGGTCAAGGGTCTGACTAAAGTGGTGTTGGCTGAAATGCATTGGAAGGCAATCTTATTGGAGAAGAAGTCAAGAATTCAGAGGCTAGGGTACTAGGAGGATCAACTGTGCGAATACTGAAAACATTAAGAATTAGGGTACTGTTGAAAAGAAGACAATGGGCGCTAGCAGTCTCTGAACTCATAGAAAGTGACCGAGGGTTCTTTTAACAATTACACAAGGAGCAGTGGCAGGGCGTACAGGGGTAGCGGCAATACCCTTCAAAGGCAGGCGGGGTCTTTATGGAGAAGTCATGGAAAACGATCTGGAATTGGTAATGAGGTGCGAGACAGACACCCTCACTCCATTTAAAAGCTCAGTGACAGGAAAAGTGCCTGCAGTAGAAACATGAATCAGAAGATGGGTTTCGGTTGGACCCAGACAGGAAAGGGGGCATTTTGAGCAGAGGTTAATAATACAGGGAACCAAGATTCCATCAACAAAGATGGCCTTTTCTAGCTACTGCAACTGAACATCCAGGAATTTCCATTTTCAAAATATGGTTTAAAAAAAGACCATTCAATTTTCAGGTGTTGTTTTAGTGTCTTTGGCTTCTGTAATATTATAACACCACAGACGTGGTGGCTTCAAACCGGGGAAGTATATCGTTTCACAGTTCCGGAAGCTATTAAGTCTGAAATCAATAAGGTCATGCTTCCTATGAAATCTGCAGTGGAGAATCCTTCCTCCCCTTGTCTAGCTTCTGAAGTGCGCCAGCAACCCTTGGAGTTCCTCGAGTTGTAGGTGCATTACTCTCTCCTCTGCTTCCACCACGACAGGGCATTCTCCCTGTCTGTCTCTGATTGGTCTTCTTGAAAGGACACCAGTCATACTGGAGTAAGGGCCCACTCTATACCACTATGACCTCATCTTAACTAACTATATCTGCAATGACCCTATTTTGAAATAAGGTCACATTCTGGGGGACTTGGGGTTAGATCTTCAACTTATCTTTTTGAGGGACACAACTTGACCCATAACAGGGTGTTGACTTAAAAAAATACATATCTTTTATGGTATGTGTTCATATTTCAAGTTGCTTGGGTTTTTGCCCTGCTCAGTAAATGAGGCCCAGGAACCCAAGTATTTCAGCAAAGCCCATTGTTTGTAAAATACATGACAACATAAAAAGGCAAAAAGTGCTACATACTGTGCATGTCATTTAAAGTCACATAACATAAAAGTATCTATTCATATTGTGTGATGACACCATTGAACCTATTAGGACAGCCCGGTTGGCTCAGAAGGAAGCATTCAACTTTTAATTTGAGGGTCTTGGGGTCTCTTTCACTATTCTTGTTGCTCTGTTATTTTAAAATGTTGAATCAACAAAAGCTCACAAGCCTATGGGTCCAAGAGTAGGGGGAAGTTTGCCATACCACGATGCCACAATATTAATCAGCTGAGGAAAACCTCTATGGCGTGCAGATGGGGAGGAGAGGGAAAAAGTACTCATCTAGTTCCTTAGTCATGAGCCCAAACAGGGTCTCAGAGGGGCAGCCTCTGAGGAATGCTGCTCCAGGTCTCAGCCCTCTAGTTGTGGCTCCAACATCTCTCCGATATTCTTAAATGGGCCACATGAGTAAGTGATGCTACTCTTCATTTCCTCTCAAGGGAGAAAACCTAGGCTGCACAGCCATGTACCATACGTACACTTTCTAGATACCTGGCTCTATCTGGTCCTCTGACCTACCGCACTGGGGACCTCAGCCTGGCCTGCACCCTGTGGGTGTGGGGCACTGCTCCCAGGAAACTGTGAACCCAGGTCTCGGAAGCAACACCCAGGGACGATCCGAGTTCCTTGTGTCTAGTGAGCAGGCAGGTACATGCCAAGTCTAGTGTTTCAAATAAATGCAAATCAATATTCACTTTAGTTTCAAGCAGACTCACTGCGAATTCTAAACTGGTGAAGTCCAAATGAATGACGTTTGCTATGTTGAGGGAAATCATCTGATTGCTTGACTCTTGTTACCTTGTCAGAATGAAGCTAGCATTTCAGGAGGGGAGGAAAGGCTGAGGTTTCCTACTTACAGGTAACGTCTTTCATGAATGATGCAGAACCCAACTGTTTAGTAGTACATCTCTCCCTCTCCATTTCCTACACAGCTTGTAAGAAATGAAGTCCCTCACTCTGCTACTCTAATTGAATTCCAGCTTGGGTAATTACACCATAATTAAATAAATTTTCCCCATAGTTTTAATTCACTGACAAATAGTGCTACTTAAACAGCTACATTTCACTCCCAGAAACGCATCCCCACTCCATTTCAGTGATGAGTGGAGTGATTTATATTTGGGTGATGTGTGTATGAAAAATGCACAGTTCATAAAATATTTTAGGTATCATTCATGATTACATATGCTTTTCTCAGCATGAGATAACATTAATTTCTATTATAATTTTTCATCTAATTTCTCATATGCTTAGTACTCAAAGAAATAAGACAGTTAATTAGCATTCTTATTTTCTGAACAATTTTTTGTTTAGTTAAGTGGTAGCTTGTATCTTTTATTTCTAAAGCACATTTCATTATCCCTGGGAGGCAGATTGGGGTAGGTGGTATTGTTCCCCATTCTACAGATGAAAAAATTGAGGCAGTTTTCACCAAAGTGAGAAAGCCAGTGATTATCAGCCTTGGAACGTAAGTTTCCTCTGGTTCCCAGGTCCAAGGCTCTCTCTATCAAACACTGGGTCACTAGCAATCCCTTTAGTTTTACTAATGAAAAAGTAAAGAGCCGCACATTTGTGACCTATGTCCTGGGTCACTAATTTGTAACAATAATGATTTAGCCAGCAGTTGGACGTTTCATGGCTGGGTCTTGATGCTGGCCTGGGTCATAAGACTACAGAGACCCTTCGGGTCCACATGGTATCACTAGGTGCAGCTCAACTGGAAGAACAGTTCAAAATGTGACACAAAGGCATGCAAAGGATTCAAATTTCAATTTTATCTTAATGGCCTTTTCTTCAAGGGTTGTAGACAGCATTTAATAAAAGGTATGACAACTGTAATAGTATAATCAATAAAATATATTAAAAAAATTAAAAAAAAATAATAAAAGGTATGGGAGACGATGCGAAAATACTCACAAACAGCAGCAGAAGCAGGGGTGTGACGATGATGCCCTGAAAGAAATAAAGGAGATGAAGGCCATTTATCAGCATGGAAATCAGGACACTTGCTTTGCCACTTTAAACTCTGATGAATGGAAATGCTTACCCTTTGCACTTGTGTTTAACAAAACCTGGGAGATAAAGAAGAGGGAGCCCCAATCTTGGCTCTCCCCACCATAATGCCTTAGCACCCCTATTACAGTTATTTTTACGCAGCAGCTTTAAAACCACGACCACCAATCTTCCTTAAACTCTCCTTCTCTTTGTGAAACTTAAGTTGCCCTCCATGTTGCACATGTATCACTTGGGTGGGAGCTGGCAAGCGTTCTTACTCCAAGGCTTTCACTCAAACTTGGATAAAATGCCTTTTTTCAAGGGAAGACAGGTGGTTCAGTCCCAGTTGGGGTCCTCTCCTGAGCAAAGACCACGTCAGTTGTGATGAATGGGATGTCGTGATTTTTTAATGCGAACCGATCTCCCCTAGGAAATGAGCTGGGATCTCAAAACTCATTTCACTTGATTAGACTCCATGTCTCCATGGTGGAAGGCAAGTCTTTCATCTAATTCGGCCACAGAGGACCACCTCAGTCCCTCTGCCTCCCCTAGGCAGGAAGGAGCAAAAGATTTGTTTTCTGAGATGACAAGGAACAGTTTGAGGCTGTTGTCAATGAGGCAGGAAACAAACTTTTAGGTTTCTTGAAGGTAAACCTTTTAAACTGGGTGTCTGAGGTAGGAGTTGACAGATTTCAGTGTAGAGGAGGAGATGATTTGCTCTTTAGTTCTTCCTTTTTCTCGCCACACTTCATTATGATTTATACAAGAAAAAGCACGTCCTGTTTTTATTAATGAATTCTACGAGGAACTTTAAAATTCCAAAGAGTCTGTGTGCATGTGCATGTGTGAGAGAGTAAGACAGACAGACAGAGTAGACTCTGGCCAGGATCTATGTATGGTACCACTTCGTTACTTTTGGGAAAAAAGTCCTTTAGGAAGTCCTTTGTCATTATAGTTACTAAATTCTTGTGGATGTGACCCAATAGGGACTGGCTTACTTTATATATGAACATTGCTCTTATGAGTTTCTTGGGAATATACTCATGTGAATATTCACACACAGGCCTAAATAATGGAATTGCTAAATAATGGAATAAATGCTTCTTTGTTGTGTAAACTTTTGCAATGGACAACAGGAATACAACATTTTAATTTATGCTATATTTTAAATCTATTGATTAAAACATGTATCGTGGCTTTTCAGCTCCATTGGTGTCTATGAAACAGGTTTTCATCAGCACGTTTAGGGGAGCTAAAGGTGCAGAACGCCGAAATAATTTATAAGATTATCTTTTAAGGACATGGGATATATTCAGACCTTAGCAGGAACCCCAAACTTTACAAGGCCACGTGCAAACAAAAATATCCGCTGTTTCAGTCTATGTGGGAGCCACCTGATTTCAAGTCAACTTGTTTAAACGTTTATTGAACTTCCACTTGTATGCCAGGCACTGTTCATGAATTACATGAGTCGATGGAAACTGACCCAGCAGGAAGGTGGTAAGGCCATTCCAGGAAGAGAGAAGGGCATCCACAAAACTGTAACAGTTGAGCTGGTGGGAAGTCAAGTATAAAGTGGAGGAATCAGAGAGCAGTTCCCTGCAGGCCTTGCAGGCCAGGAGAGGCAGTTTAGAGCTGATCTGTCAGCGAAGGCAGGCTGCTGAAGAACTTGAAGCGAGGGTACAATGAGTTGGTAAACCATTTCGTGTATGGAAAATGGATTTGACTTAGTTAACCACCTAACCAGTTTTACCTGTGTTATCTATCAACTCACCTAAGTTCAGATGAACAAAGTAGAAACTTATTTCAATGTTAACTTTGGAATACCAATAACACTAATGATGTCTATTATCTGAGATAGGGTAAGGATTTTCACCCGGGAAGAAGGCCGAGCCTCATCATCACTCTGGGGACATTTGTCTTGTATTCGAGGAATCGCAGTCACACAGGTTTCACGTATAGTACACAGGAACCCATCTTCTTCCTGGTCCCCATTTATTTTCCTTAGTGAGAGTGGCATAGTAGTAATGATGGCGACAACACCAACACTATTAATGGCATTTTGTTCCAGCACTTTTACGCACATTTAAAAATTTGACCCTCCCCTCTTGAAGGGGTTAGGTTATAAAATAGCGACATTTCACAGACGAGGAAACTGGGGTTCAGAAAAGCCGAGCAACCAGCCCAAAGTCACATCAAATATAAATAGCAAAGCCTGGACTCGAGCCTGGTTTGTCCGACTGCAAATCCAAAACTGACTCCATTATACCCCTGGTCCGGGGTAGCAGATCTCAGCAGCCGGGGCAATTTTCTACTGAGTCCTGCTCAGGCACGTGTGTAGTGACTAGCTGCTGTATGGCCTTGGTCTCAAGTCGATAACCGGTTCTTAGAGAGGACCCTGTGCTTGAAGGAGGAACACTGTGACCTGCAGGTTTTCCTGCCTGAATATTTCAAGTGTATAGTCACCAACACACAGCAGTTTCTTTGCAGGTCTTCCAAGGACTTAGGATATTTGTTCCTAAAATAGTAAAAATTTCCTAGCCAATAGGATGCATTTTCTAATTCTGGATTCAAGATTCCTCATTATTTTCTCAAAAATGGCTGTGCAAGTCCATTAACTAAGAATGAATTGTTACATAATGCTGAGACCTGCTTTGCAGTTGTATTAGGGATGTGAGTCAGCCCCAGTGCCATTGATCCAGACAAGATCCCCATGGTTACGTTTTGGTGAAGTCATTACAGTTAATACTAAAATAATAACAGCTAATACTTATGGCGTACTTATGTCAGATAATGTGCTGAGGACTGAATGCATGTTACCTCACATAACCTTCACAACAACCCCATGAGCCAGGTACTAGGATTTCTCCAGCTACTAGGGGAGGAAACTGGGACTCAGAGACACTGAGTGAAATAAAGAGACAACGCTGGAAATCCAATCTCTAGCTTCCCGACTCCGGAGCCTGGGGTCCCGGATGGTATAAATAGCATCTTTGCAATCTTATTCTGTTTCCTCGGGGTTATATTTTAAGAGTAAACCAGAGAGGAGCTTTAAACTCAGTACATCTTTTTGACGACATGAAACAAATTGAGAAATAAGCCTTTGCGTGACATGGCTGATACATTTTTTTAATCAGGTTTTTGCAAATATCAGTGATAAAAAGGGTAACCTAAAAATTTAAACTGTAACAGCAATAATCGTTGGAAGGTGGAAAGTCAAATAAACATGTTATTTTCTCTCAGGCTCTAAAGGTTCAATTTGATTCCTTCTTGTTCTCTTTCCGAAGCAAATTCTATACAAATGGCTAAAATCAAGAGGTGGCGGATGAGCACTTCTAGCAAAAGATACTACCCCCCTCCTTGCGGATTCAAGGTCAAGACATAGTTTTAGCATCCTTGCAATTGGGATGGCAGGGTAAGCTTTCTGACTGCAACACCTGAAGAAGTCAAATCACAAAGTGATGGGCTTTGATCGTCTCTTAGAAAAACCTCCAGAAAATCCATTTACACCTCTGATGTGAATGACCGGGCGAATATATTTCAATGACTTTAGCGGAGAGGGGGAAGTGCCAGATCTGAGACACTGGGACTTAGTCACATTAAAACAGCCACCAAACCCTCCCCCAAAATAACAACAAGAACAACAACAGAACTGTGAATGCACTTCTCTCAACAGCAGGAATTGTAGAAAAAGGCAAAACTGAAGTGAATTGTAACTTTCTTTTCAACAGGAAATGGTATCAAGAGGTTTTGCTGCAGCAAGCACGGTGGCGATGACATAGAACGGAAACCGACTCCTCAGGCCTTCCTCTTGGGGAGGGAAGCCTTGGGAGGGGTGCTCTGCAGTTTTTCATGAACTGCACTTCTGCGGAGTGACAAAATCTTAGTTTTGCAAGGGATCTCAGACCTACCCTTGTCCAGTCCTCACGTGACATGTGATGCCCTTTGCCTGTGTCCCTCCCTCCCTTGCTCTGTGTGGGTGTGATGGCTGTCCCTTTGCAGAAATCCGGGGGCGGTGGGGGGGGAAAGACAGTGATCTTGCTGGTCAATCAGGCGGCACACACTGCACCCCCCTCCATGAAGCTCTTTTCCAAGGGGGAAGCTCTTCCTGCTAATGATGCCAAACCCCTTCCCCTGCTGCCCTGTCGTCCTCTCTGAGCCACACAGGGCTGTCTTACCCTTTCCTTCCCTGTGATGGCTTCTTTCAAAATTTTATTTTTCAATTGCAGTTGACTTTTGATATCATTTTATATTAGTTTCAGGTGTACAGCACAGCACCAAGACAACCATATAATACACAAAGTGACCCCCTGATCATTCAAGTACCCACCTGGCACCATACACAGTTTCACATAGAACCACCATCAGTTTGCACTTCTTGATCCCCACCCTCCCAGTCCCCTTTGTGGTAACTATGTCTGATCTCTATATCTGCGAGTCTGTTTCTGTTCTGTTTTTTCTTTTTTTTTTGTTCTTTAGATAGCCCTTTAATGGCTGCTTTTCAATGGTGTAAATAAACTCTCTGCACTTGAAAACTGTAATGTATTTTTCAGGGCTACATTTAAGAATGACGGTGAAGTGAACCTTTGGGTGCCCACACTAAGTCTTCTCCAGGCTGCACGTCCCGGCCCTCCCACCATTCCTCCTGGGGAGGGTGCCGAGCCTTCTCTTAGACATTAGCTCATCCAGCACTCTCTTAATAAAAATTGACCCAAACTTGGAAATAAGGCCAAAACAGGACTGCAAGTCCTGTCATTGTCATCCTGGAGCATGGTCTAAGAGGCCAGGCCAAGGATTATTTGCCGTATTTTGCTGTGTATGACGAACATTTTTTTTTGCCCAAATTTTTTTTCTTAATTACTTTATTGTTATTCAATTACAGTTTGCATTTTCCCACCACCACTTCCCCCTTTTTGCCCAAATTTTTGAAGGAAAAATAAAGATGCACATTATACATGGGCAGTGCCTGAAATACCTTGTGTCTGTTCTTGTGTTTTGTAATTATGTGTTACATAAAATTTCTTGTGCCATAACATGTTTGAAAATCAATGCTAAATTTCCTTTATAATACAAAAAACAGGAATCTAAATATAAATAAATAAATAATTGAATTTAAAAATCAAAACAAAAGATTTTTTTTTTCCTGAAAGTTTGGGCCAAAACCTTGGGTGTACATTATACGTGGCAAAATATGGTAATTACCTAGAGGGATATACATTTGTTTGACTTGTATTTACTACTGATTAGGGCCCAGACTGTGAAATTTCCTGTTAACGGGCAAAGTTTTGCCGTGTTGGGATGGAAATAATTTCTGTTTAGCAGCACAAGCAACCACAGAAGTCACGGTCTTGTTACTCTGTAGGCCACACTGACTTGGTGTGCTTTTCTGGTGGACTGGGTGACCCATGTCTACCATCCCCTTGAAACCGGCCTCACTTTGCCATCCTACTGGTCCCGTCATGATTCAGTTGAGTGAACGGTGGACTTGTGTTCATTCTATATTTGTGAGAAAGTCGTGTTTCCAACTTTTGAGAATTATACTCTGACAATTCCTTTACTCTGAACCTTGCATTTATCTTCAATGCTAAGATACCTTCTAAAAAGAAGATTAATGCTAACTAAAACTTCCAGGTTGTCTTCTCATTTTGTCCTGTGGTCAGTATATAGTGGCATCTTAAAAAGTTGGAGAAAAGTTTATTCCTCAAGAATGAAATGCCAAACCATGAGTGAGTGAGTAATGAGTGAGGTCGTCTGCACAGCCTAAGCAATAAATTAGAAAGGGTGATATGGATGGGGTATTTGGGGGACACCTACAATGAAAGAAAATGATCAGGGTATATGATCCTAGGAGAATATGACCTGATAAACATGGACATCAAAATATATTGAGTAAACTTTATGGAAGAAAGAAGGAGGTGCGAGGAGCCTGGGGAGGGGCGGTTGGAAAGAAAGCAGTGGTTGGTGGGTGGATGAGGGCCCCTTCCCCTTCCTCTGTCTGCCTTTTCCTTTTCAAAACTGGGCCCTCACAGAGTGAGGCCCCAGACATCCCCAAATTGAGCGTTTGGTTTGTCAGCGTGATCATGGCTCCGCCAGGGACAGAGGAGCTGACCGGGCATTCTGCTTCTGTACCAGGCACCATGCACGACAATAAAGACAGCAGCATCGGACTGCTGGAGCTAGGTAACACCCGCCCCTGAAAACATCCTGGCAATTCTCTCTAGTCTTGGTCTCTGCTTGCCAAGAAAATGTTGAATGATAATTTTGTTTACCAAGTAGGGTTTCTGATAGGCAGACGATGCCCTGGCCAGCTGACACCGTTTGCCAGGACAGAACCACACTGGGGTGTGCTAATGACACGGGTCCTTGAGCCTGCAAAGCTGGGACTCTCTTCCCGGGCTGTGCTGGCCCCACTGCAGGAATGGAAGCTGGCCTCTCTCAGTGACAATACTGAATTAAACAAGCATTTACTGAGTGCTAACTATGTATCAGACATCATGGGTGCTCAGGGGAAGAGAATTCTAATGTCTCTGAAGCACACAACACCTCAGAAAAGTTTCTGTGAAGTCCTGGGATTGTCTTTGAAAACTGTGTTGTCTGTTTGCCTTGTTTTAAAAGGAGAACCTTGAGGATTTTAAAAATTGATAGAAAGGAGCCAAGAGGGGGCAGGAGAATAGAGATTTAGGGAGGTGATTGTACCTACTACACCTGAGGACTCAGCCAAAGGAGTCCCACTGCATCACTGAGGGTTTGACACCTCTTCACCGAACAAGGAGAGAAAAGGATAGATTAGGCAGAGATGAAGAGAGACGTGTATGCTTGATGCCAGAAAGTAGAAGGAACATTCACTAAAGAGCTTCTATTTCCTGTAGCAAGTACAAAGTGAAGCGTTTTACTAAAAACGAGGGGCTGACAGTTTCAGAGAAAGTGGAAAGCCAGCGATTGGAAGCCTCTGTGGTGACTATTGGGAGAGCATCTCTAAAGCCGTGAAGGTGCTGAGGCTTTGCCGTGGAAGCTGGAAGAAGACACGAGAGTCCTGGATCAGGGCCAAAGGATTTTGCGACTGACTGCAGAGCCAGCAGCCTCAGCATGATGTGGGTCTCAGGTGGCCTGGCCCTGGGCGGGCTGGTGCAAATGGGCTCAAATAGAGGCCTGCACATACGGTGGGTTGCATCCCAGGAAGGGAATATGGAGTTTAAGGAACCCAAATCTTTTATAATGGACAGAAAGTACACCTCCCCTTTGCTCTGGAAGGAGATGCTATTTCTATCTTTCAAGGCTGTTCACTATACAAACATCCTTGAAAAAGTGTTTGGGACATGGACAGTCAGGGCCTGCTCACAAGATGTACAGAAATGTGAGAGATATGGAGAATTGTCTTCCAACAGAGGAAAAATTCAGCAGATGGACCCTGTTAAAACTGCCCATCTAAACATTTGAGTTATCAAGCTCATTATTAGTCCCTTCAAATATCATCACTGAGCCCATGTGCTTATACGAGAAAATGATAATTAGATAATCATTTTTAAATGAGCCAGAAAATCTCTCTCCAAGGTGACAATGATCCTCTAACACTCCTCGGATACTGTGGTTCAAATAAGAGTCTAATCAATTAAACTCACTTCCCACTCATAATTCTCTCTCTTTCTCTCTCTTTAAAGGGGGCAATTTCATGAATGCATGTCCTTTTGAAATCCAGATCCTCGCTGGACTGAACTGTGGCTGTGGACCAGTGCACCGGCCTCACCCAGGAGCTTGTCAGGAGCTGCGGAGTCTCAGACCCCACCCAGACCTAATGCGTCATCATCTACGCTTTCAACAAGATTTCCAGGTAATCTGTGGACTCATTAAAATCCCAAAGGAACTGATTCAGACTCTAGAGCAGGGGCAGGCAAACCTGTTCTGTACAGGGCCAGGTAATTATCCAGGGCTTTGCTGGCTACACTGCCCTTTGCAATCACTCACCTCTGCTGGCGGGCCGAAAGCAGCCCAAGACAAGACGTGAACAAATGCTCTTGGTCAGATCTGGCCCGGGGGCTGTGGTTCAGACCAGGCTCTAAAGTATTGTGTTGGATTAGCAATTATGTTAAAATAAGAAATGTTGGTCTAACAAACTTTTACTTGTTGTGACTTGGGTTCTAGTGAACGCGTGTGCTGGCTTCTAAACATCAGCCTGCTCCTTTGTAACTGCTTATGACACTACTTTTTAATTACCCATTCTTCAATTTTTCTCTGACCAAAACCAAATTACCAGTTAATAGCGTGTAAAATCTGCTTTCTTCCTCTCTCTGATATTTGCAGTAACATTTGCACATGCCCAGCTGCTGATTCTACTCCTTTTCTTTACGATTTGTCGGAGACAGCCATTCAGCCATCTCAAAGGTTAGTTTTATCGGGACCCTACGAGGTAATTTGTCTGGGCCAGTGGATAGAGTCTGCTTATCTCGAGTCTCCTTTCCTTTTGCCAATATTGACTATTTCTAATCTGAAGACGGTTCTCTCTGCCAAAGATGATGGAAGCAAAGGGAAGCGCCCGTGGGGAGGGGACATTAAGGTTTCTAAGTAGCAGGCAGAATGTGGGGAATTCAGGGTCCTGATACCCAGAGCCAATGTAAGAGGAAAAGGGTAAATGCAAGGCCATGAAAGAGGAAGAGCACGCATGTTACTGATCAGAGCTAATACAGGGACATGTTAAAGCTGAAGAGCAGGGTTGAAACTCATGATTGCTACTTCTTACTACTTTGTAACTGAAAAAGTGAATCTTTTCACACTATGTAAGCCCATAGACCTGCAGTAAAACTATTAACAATTGTTTTTTTCTATACAGATTCAGAGTGATAAGAGCAATTTGAAATTCATAAAAGCCCAAAGCAAGACTGAGGAGGGATTTTTCTATATTTTCTAAGACTCTTTCACATAAATGTCTCCTAAATTTAGAGATTAAACGTGCAATAAAGAATTTTCCAAAGAAGCTTCTTAAGAATGTTTATCCGTAGAGTACTTACGAGACCAAAGAGGCAGCAAAAGGAATGAAGGCAAAATTTCTTTTTTGGTGATGTAGCTTTTATGGCTGAGGAAATATTTCCCAGGGTTGATTTCAGCCAGCAGGTCCCCACTGTGGGCACATGGCTGCAAGCCGATATGCTGCCGTTTTATTTTCCCTGGGAATACATGTGGCAGGCTATCCAGGATTGTTAGTAGCACAACAAGCATCATACACAGGAAGCACAGCTCTCTTCAAATGTCACGAGAATGGCTCCACATAACCCAATGGCCAGCTAAGTTTCCCCGGGCCCGAATCGTATACATAGAAGCTTGTAGTGTTTCTTGCTTCAGAATCATTGCTTCAGGGATACCAAGCACCACTGTCCTAACAAGAGCCAATATTTACAAAGGTATATGATATCTAGGAACTGTGCCACATGCTTTGCGCACAGCATCTAGTTTAAAATTCCAGTAAGCAAGGTTATCCCAGTTTCATAGTTGAGAACAGAGGCTTACAGAAACCTCGACTAAGTTGTAGGAAGTGCCAGGAGGCAGAACCCCAGCCAAAGGAACAAGATCGGAAGTTGAGAGGTCAAGAGATGGTCCAAAGGGAAGAGAAGTTGTTAGGGAAAAAAAGAGCAAAGGAGGAAGTAGGAAACTTAAAAAGATACTCAGGAAATGGACTGTAGGAAACCAATATAAAATACGGAACATAAATTTAAAGCAGGGTCAAACATGACCAGGCAATCCGCCAGTGGTGTGGGAATACCTGAAAAAGACGCACCGAGTAGCTCACTCGGGCCACCAGAGTGTCACTAAGTATTTATCACCTGTTGGCCAAAAGATGTGACGCGTGTCTTCCATTTTTCTCATTGATGCCTGTAACAGATTGGTTCCCAGCACACAGTAGGCACTCAATAAATGTTCTGCTGCACAAATGAATGCATGAATGTGTGCCCACCGATATTTCCCTCAGGGAGCAGCACATGCTTTGATGAGAAACGCACATTTTTGGAAATGCTTTGAAACCCTTATGCTTGTCATAATGATGAGACCAGTTGGCATTTATTGAATGTCTCTGTTATGTGTCAGGGATTGTTCTGTGCTCTTCATCCTTTCAGCAGGCTTGGGAGAAAGGTGCCATTGTGACTCCCATTTTATAGAACACGGAGGGGTGCGGACAGAAGAATCACACAAACTCCCTGTGCACTACTAAGTGGCAGGATGGGAAGGAGGCCACGTAGGCTGGTGTGCAGTCCATGGTTTCTTCACCAGCCAATGTGTACGCAGAGGGGAAGAGCTCTTTGCAAATTCAGAGATATCCGAGAATTCCAGCTGAAAGGGATCTAGGGGTAATTTGTCACCTCACTTCACAGACCACAATGCCCAGGACCGAGGAGGAGGTGTCTCTCTGGCACAGCCGTGGAGGCAGAGGAGACACTAAGACTGGCGCAGTGTCTCAAGTTCCCTGCCCAGCCCTGCATTTCTGATCCTGTACTGCCTGCCATGAACCAGATGAGTAGAGCAAAACTCACACATGAAGACCTGAAAGCTATCACATAGCACTGTTACTTGTCATACGGATAAAGCAAAAAGAAAAAAAAATGGCACAGATAATAAAATTAGAACAGACTACAGAAGTTTTGTTGTTGTTTTTTTTTAAGAAAATCAGGTCACGAAACAGGTGCCCCCTTCCCCGCAAAAAAGGCTCATGAATTGTCAGCAAGTCTGGGGGGAGAAATTTCTGCAAACTCCCACAGAAGCAAGGTAGAGCTCTGGAAGATGGAGGCGGGGGGCGGGGCACCGAGGAGGCAGAAGGGCAGCGATGGAAAGCGGTTTGTGGGAGGGTAGGGGCCGAGGGTGTTTTATGCAGGCCCCTAGATGTTAAGTAAACTTCTGACAAATTATAAAATGATTGTCCTTCAGAAAAGACATTCAAAATAATGCTTCAATCAAAGCTAGTGTTCAAACTCCTAACAACCCTTACCATAAACAAACAACAAACCAAAACACCCAGGCCGCGCACACACGAGACAACGAAGGGGTCTGGCACGGCTCATCCGTTCCTATCGGGCGTGTCTAAATGGCAGCGCGCAAGGCCCTTCGACCTCACCGCGACGATCAATACCCCGGGTAAAGACGGACAGAATGAATGGAGACAGCTGCACGCCACTTGCCTCGTCTCATGTATCAGCGGTCTGATTTACTCTGGTTTTAATACTCCTCCTTAGCTAGAGCCATTCCTACAGCTCAGAAAACGGGCCCTGAACTTGGTGACTCACAATATGAGGTTTCAGTGGGGTTGGAAAGACACGATTAACTGGTGGTCCCGAGGGAGGTCCGAGTGGGTCCTCAGACCGCCCATGTCACCCATGTCGCCCAGGCAGGGGCTGCGGGCGTCTCGTGTGTCCAGGTTAAGGTGTGTGAGCCTTCCTTCCTGCCCGCCCCCACCACCGCCCCCATCAGTGTCTATTTTAAACGATGTCTCCTTAATAAGGGGTTTGTTTGCATTAAGTATCAGCGGGCCACTCTTGGGCAGCGGCCCCCAAAGCCTGACAACGCCTGGAGGCAGGAGCAAGAGCACTCTCGGGTGCGGAGGGACAGTGTCCGCCAGGCTGTTGGAACTGGCGAGCAGACTCTGCTAGTCTATAACCGTGCGATTTGGGGGTATAAAACGTTCAATAACTAGTACAAGTAAACTATTTCTACGTGATCATATTTTACCTTGAGGATCTGAAAAATGCAAAGGAGCTAGCTAAAACAATTGTTAGTGCTTGGACTTTTATTCTAAAATTCCCACGATGAATTTCTAAACACTATCCTGACTCATTTTTGGTTGTGTAATTACAAACTGTGAATTCCCCTGAATATTTCAGCAAAGACTCCCTTCCTGCGCAATTACTTCAGGATCTACACTATCGGGTGTCCTCACTGAGGACTTTTTCAGAAGGAATGGCTCACGTTTCCACTCAGAAATGGCTGCAGAAATGGCTGTAGATATAGTCACAAGAGATATTTATTTTTAAATGTGCTCTGCTGACCCATTCTGTATCTTTGGAAGTGAAAAGTGCCAGAGAGCAAGAAGGGATCGTCTGGCAAATCACATCAATGAATGCTACTAAGAGTCTTTAAGGAAACTGAAAATCTGTGCCAGCATAATTTTTCTAGTTCCCCAGCAGAGGGCAACTTCTACACACTTTGACAGCTGAAGAAATAAATCTATGCATACCACATCAGTAAGAACCACTGTAGGTTTAAAACAAAACAATACAGTTTGTGCCTGGAAATGATTTTCACTAACAGGTAGTCAGTGAAAATGTCATGAAATTTTAAATATGTAATTAGGAATTGAGTATATTTAATCATGAGCAATTAGCATTGTTTGATTAATAGAAGTGATTGAGGGACCTTTAAAGTAGCAACCGTTCAGGTCACTGTGGCAGAATTATCTGTAACTGAAACACGGAAGGTAAATGATGAGAGTACGGATCTCTAGTAAACACTGGGACTGAGCTGCATTATGGCCACGTTCCAAATGTAGCTAACGTGAATGCACAAAGTCTTATTAAGAACGGGCCAGGAAAGGGGGTGGGGGCCATAACACAAACATCTCAAAGTATAATTAAATGTCCTTGTTATTGTAACTTTGAAATGATACTTATCAGTGTTCATGTTTTAAGTGACATCACATATAAGAATGTAAATGTATATGCAAACAGAGTAAAATTCTACCATAATACATCTCATTACCATACAGATCTGGACACAACGCATTATGTTCTCATTCATTCACTCATTAAACAGTTTTTACTTGTTGGGCATTTGTAATATGCCAGGTACTGTTCTGCAAGTCAAGAATACAATGTGACAAATCTGACAAAATTCTGTGCCTTCTTCGAGCTTATATACTGCAAAATAAAAAGTTATGTATCATCAAGCCTTCTGAAAGGCTAACCCTATAGAAGAGATGCTCACCATGTCTCTTAACACTAGCTTCCACTGTATTTAAAAAATTAGGCTTTGTTTTTAGTACAGAGAGATACTACAAGGAAACGTAAAATAGCTCATGATCTTAATACTCAAAGAATGCTTGCGAACTTTAAATAAATCAATCCATAAATGTGATTAGAAAAATTTTAATTGTATACAAGAGTGAAAATGAAAAGTGATATTTTCTAGTACCCCACCGTCTCCAGAGATGTAAGTAGTTCCCTGTGACTCCTTCCAGAAAATAACATAATATACCAGTATCCATCCATCCCTCTACCCACTTGCCCAACCTTCTAGTCTTAAATTATTCAAATTCACACAGCTTCCTTAAGACAATCATAATATGCACAGTAGTTCTTCATATGGCTTTACTTTTTCTCACTTCACTATATTTCTTGGGGCACTTTTCAGAAAAAATACAAAAGTGCACCCTCATTCTTTTATTTGACTCATTTTATTTTTAATGTACAAGTATTTTATAACATCCCATCTCCAAATACCTTAAAACTCTAGTTTTAAAAGTGGTTGTACAATTTTATCTGAAATTTATGAGAGCTGTGGTATGTGGTGTTAATAAGTGTAGTTTAATCGATAAAGATTGGAAATTCATGGACTTCAAAAAGAAGTCTGGAAAAATGACATTGCATTTTAAAGCAGCAAATAAAAAGTCAGAGAAGGAGCACCTGTTTTGCATAAAGAAACTTACCAAAACTTCATTAGATCACATACAATGCAACTACCTTCTAAAGAGTATCTTTGGTTGTGAATTAGAAATATTAGCAATCTTTATAGTAAATTTTTATAATCGACATTTTTTGAGTTCCGCTTACAATTTTCAGTTAAACTTGGAAGAATTACTTTATCTCATTCTATTTATATTTATAATACTGCTTTTAAAATACTGAAATACTTATTTCAGTGCCATGTTTGAGATCAGAATGTGATCGGAATGTTTTAATTTACAAAAGTATTATGCAAAATAAAATGCAGGTCACTAGGTGGCGCTGTGGGACCTTCCACATAAACCAACGCGGGAAAGTTCTGAGCTTGATGAATTAGTGGTGTGGCTGGTTCCATATATTTAAATGTACATTAAATATTTCTTTCTAGATAAACCACTGCCTTGTTAATAATGAAAGTAACAGCGCAAAAACAAAGTGTTTATAGATGGCCTCTTTCAGGAAGACATGGCCCTCTCTCATAATTGCATACCCTAATTCCTGTGGTAAGCTCTTAAAAACATCCTTATATAATAAATGTCATATTTGAGGAATGTGCCTCAATAAAGTGTTATTTTTTACTCATCTTTGAAGTTATTTTTCATATGTCTGAGAATGAAAAGAACCAGCAATTATATATGCTTGTCAATTTCCGATTAGGCAATTTCTTACATTGCAGTATATAGTACAATCATCTTGGGCTCTGCTTTTCCATTTTTCTCTTCTCCCGTGATGCAGAGCTGTTAGTTCAAATGCTGACCGTGGCCAAACTGGCAGGGTAAAGGTCACATGAAGGATAATAGGGAGCAGGGTTACCTAGGAAAAACCTCGAGTATCTGCATTCAAATTAAGATAAAAACCAAAATCTAAACACACACACACACACACACACACACACACACACGTGTATGCACACACCACTGCAGGCCCAAGAAAACACATCTGTGGTCTGCCTGTGGCCTGGGGGCCACTCACTTGTGACCTCTGACCTAGCCCAGCAGGTCCCGAACCATTTATTGTGAGCGGCACATGTTAAAAGAAACCCAAGAACTTCAGTTCAAATGAAGAAATACAAATGACAGTTTAGTTGTCCTTTTAGAACTTTTTTCTATCACCTATGTGTGTCCCTCCTCAAGACAGAAATTGCTAATGACTCAGGAGAAAGACAGCAGTGGCCAATAGCATTAATTCTCCATGATGAGGTACCAGTCTGAAGAAAAGCATACATTTAGCAGCTTTTTAGCATCTTCATGGTCTCTCTCTCCCTGCAGGTACTTCTGTGATTGTGGGGGGTGGGGGTGGGGATGGAGTATGTAATAGGGGGTGGACAGAAATATATGATTAACATAAATGGAGAAAGGGCAGGATTTATTCTCATGGATAGTGATGGTGAAATGTACATTATAGGTACAAGGTGTGCTGAAAATGAACTTCTGACAAATGCAACAAAACTCATCTAAAGGCATGTTGTTCTTCAAGTCTGTCATTGAAAGAAGACAATTTCGTTTTTGGTTTTTTTAATCTTCACCTGAGGACATGCCCATTGACTTTACGGAGAGAGGAAGAGGGGGAGACAGAGAGAGGGAGGGAAACATCGCTGTGAAAGAGAAACATCAATCGGCTACCTCTCAGCTGTCTCTCCTATGTGCCCTGATAGGGGACCAAACCCACAGTCCAGGTATATGCCCTGATTGGGAATCAAACCCATGATCTTTCAGTTCACAAGACAATGCTCCAAGCAACCAAGCCACATGGGCCAGGGCAAGGGAAGCCAAACTCATTTTTAAATGATGCATCATTCCAAAATTTTTTAGCTGTCTTCAGAAAGAGCTTGGGTGCCACAGAAGAAAATAATATAAAATCATGTCATTTCTGAATGGGAAGAGACCACAGAGATGAAGAAGCCTCTTGTTGCTGTAGCTACACCTCACAAACCAGTTCTTATTGAAAGATAAACTTGGTGAAGCCCCAGTCCTTAGGAGAGGCTGGGCCACAGAAGCTAAGTGACCTGAGGCTCACAGGAACCCATGAGAGAGTCATTGTTTTCTTTGAATGGGGAATGAGCTTTACACCGGCGACCACGGCAAAAATATCCTGTTTCAGCAATCTTAAATATTGTCTAAGCACCCACGAGAGTCTCTGCTAACACTAAAGGTTATTGGGACTTTTTAGAGAATTTAATGGGTTCAAACACAGACATATGGAAGAAGTGACGGAAAGCAAAAATAGACTAGAACTGCCTGAATTCTTTCCACTTCTTACACTGCCTGAAATAGCATCACAGAGGGGAGTTTTTTGACTTAATAAGCATCTTGTTTTTTAAATTGCACATCATCTTCGAGGGCAGCAGTTCTCACAGTGTGGCCTGGGGACCCAGGGGGTCCCTAAGATTGTTTGGGGGGCTGGCAAGATAAAACAAACTACTTTTTTTTAATAATACTAAGACATTATTTGCCATTTTCACCCTCATTCTCTCAGTTGAACAGTGGAGTTTTCCAGGGGCCACATCACACATGATACTGAAAGATTTAAACAGGAACAGATACGAGACCCCTGCCGCCTTAAGCCAGACATTACAGAGATTTGCAAAAGGTAAAACAATGATACTCTTCTCACTGGGTTTTAGAAAATATAGTTATTTTCCACAAAATTATGTATGTTTACATACCATGGAGTTTTTATTATTTTTAAAAGAATAAATACTTTCCTAGCTTTAATTTCAAATGTGCTAAATACAGATAGATATAACTTACAAAAATAAACGCTTTCTGTGGTCCTCAACAAATTTTAAGAATGTAAAGGGGCCCCAAAATTTTGAGAACACTGTCTTGAGGTAAGCTGCTCACACCTTAGTCTACATTGATTCTCCCAGGGTGCTTTAGGAGAATCTGAAACCTCTATCAGAACGAGACTTTGTTGGAGGCGGTTTGGGGCAGGCAGCACTTACGTGGACCAGGTGGGCCCGACTGCCTTGATGCAGATGGGTGCACGGGAGCCATGGGCTTTGGTGAAGTGACCCAGGTCGGAGAGGCAATAGGGAGGGAGCCAAGAATGTACTGACAAGGGGTTTGATTTAAAAATTTGGCCTGGGAGCAATGTGACATCTACTCAGGGATCTTTTTCTTTTACCTTTTATATTGTGGGAGACTCCATCCCGCCCTCCTCACTGAGATGCAATCAATCAATCCTCCACTGGTCTCTCACTGGCCTTTAAAGAGCAGTCGTGGCCTACAGTGTCCTGCAGGGGGTGCTCCTGTCTTCTTCCCCTTCTCAGTCTCTCATTCTCTGTCCAGCTGCCCAGGCTGCAGCCACAGGGCCTTCGGTCCATTTCCTGGACTGGGCTATATTCCCTCCTACCTGCAGATGTTAGTTTCCTTCAAGTCACAAGGAAGCCTTCCTGTCAACATCAATTTCCCCTGAATATGCACGTCACGACATCACGGATCTCTTTTGTGGCATGTATCACAGCTGCAACTTTACAGGTACTTGTATGATTTTTAATGAATACCTGTGTCTCCTCCATAGGTCTTTAAGCTTTATGAAGAAGGGACCAGGCTTACTTTTACTCCATCATGTATTCCTTGAAACTAGTAAACTGGCTGGGGCACAGTAGGGGCTCAATCAATATTTCTGAATGAAAGACTAAATGATTTCTTGCCTCTAGGACTGTTTAGTAATAATAATAATAATAATAATAATAATAATAATAGGCAGTATTTACTGAGCACACCTGCCAAACACTATTCTATATACTTTGCAAGTGAAATCTAATTCTGAAAACAAACCCATGGAGAAGTACAATCATCGTATCCACTTGTAGATGAAGAAATCAGGGTACATGGAGGTTAGCTAATTTGCCCAAGGTCGAACAGTCATTTTTGAGGTTAGGATATGACCTCAAACAGTTTGATTTTCAGCTCATAACACAATACTGGAATGTGTGGGCCTAGTTCAAAATTGTGTCCCATGGAAATCAACAATCGATTTTCAAACCTCAGAAAGCTCGTTTGCAAACTGATGAGTGACTCTAATGGGAAACTGGAATATGTTCTGAAATTTGACAGTATTAAAAATGAACCACAGAGCCACTTTTCCATTAGAATTTTAGTACCTTCCTCTGTTTCATTTGTGCATTCTGCTTTCTGAAAGTCTAAGGACAGTTCAAGAAAGAACGACAAAAATGAAGTACTCTTCCAGACATCTAGAAGGACAGAGCACATGTTAGGGCTCAGGAAAAAAAAATTTCCCTTCGAGAAATTATATTTTTAAAAAGGAAGTGAATCAAAATAAAGCAATGAGCCTAAACTCTCAGAATTAAATAAATATGTATGTCCCCCTCCCCAATTTAGCTTAATTTGAATTAAAAAATTTCAGCTTTTATTTCTTAACTAACACAGGTTTCATTTGAAATGACAAATTATTCTCATGAGTCTTTAAATGCAAGGTCTAATTGTAATCCAAATCTATTTTTTTTGTTATCACAGCATTCTTAAGAGCATATATCACTATAGGAAAAACAAAATAAAAATCTAAGGATACCACAAATTCTGACAATTTACCAATGAAAGTTTAACAATTCATGTCATCATGTTTTAGTTCAATTTGATATTATTAGTATCTTTGTAGTTTTTTTAAAAAAAGATTTTATTTATTTATTTTTAGACAGAGAGGAAGAGAGGGAGAGAGACATCAATGTGTGGTTGCCTCTCATGCAGCCCCCACCAGGGGCCAGGCCAGCAACCCAGGTACGTGCCATGTCTGGGAATCGAACCAATGACCCTTTGGTTCACAGGCCAGTACTCAGTCCACTGAGCCACACCAGCCAGGGTGTCTTTGTAGTTTCATTCAATGAATAATTATGGGACATCCACGCTACTTCAGGAATATCCTCGAGGCTGGGAAATGATGACAAAGGTGGTTGGGTCTCTGCCTTAACAGATATTACTGTCTAGTTGGGGCAAAGTAAAAAGGCAAAGGCCACGTCATGGAGTGAGGGAAGGCTGCTTACCTCACCTAACCGAGTGAGGGATTCCTGAGGAGGCGGCATGTAAACTGAGGCCAGAGTGATGAGTAGAAATGGGTGGAGGTGAAGGGGACCTAAAAGGGTCTGCGAAGGAGGAAGATGGGATGGACAAAGGCCCGAAGGCGAGAAAGTGTGCTCGCAGTGTTCAGAGAACAGGAAGACAGGCGCAGTAACGGGGACATAACAGATGCTCCCCTCGCAGCAGGGGCCTCACAAATTCCTGCTAAAAAGATAACCAGTTATATCTACTAGGCTGCTCATCTTCTAGTAAATCAAAGAAATAGAAGGGGAAATCAGATTAAGGAATAACTCAAAAAGTGCCATTTGGAATTTAACTCTCCTTAGCACTAAACTTTAAAAATATATATTATTACCAAAATGTCAGCAAAACCAGACGTTACCAGCGCTGCTAAGCTGAGAGATGGTGGGAGTGGAGGGCAGGGTAATAAAGTTAGGATCTTAAGACTGTCTGCCTCTTCAGTCCCGGCAAATGCTTTGTTCTCTGAAGGATATTTATTGCTATAGTAAACTTACTCCTTCTGGAATTTTTGTTATTTAGCAAGGAGTTATTTCCATTCAGAAATGGGGAACTCGGAGACCTAAACGCCCTGACTGCATGGTAATCTATACGGCTCGTGAGCCGGTGCTGTCCACGGGGCCCAGGCCATCAATTATGTATGGAAACGCACGGCTCCAGCCATAGCTGGGGCCGTGGGCCTGTCAGGGGCTTCTTAAGAGGAACAAAAACATGTGATTGTGTCTTCTTTTAGAAAACACAGATGAAGTGAAAAGAGGAAGCTCTTTAAAAGGAAAAATGGGTAATCCTCCATACATGTATTGACTTCTTATAATAAATGAAAAATGAATTTTTTAAAAAAGTACTTAAAATGAAACCAGAAACATAACTAAGGAAAAAAGCCACAGAAACAGATACGAGAAAGGCTGGCTTCAGGTCATCAAAACCACACACTTTGGAATACAAATTCACTCCCTATATATTTGAGGAAAAATAACTAATGGGGGTCACCAAGCTCCAACCTCTCTGAACCAAATTCAGTCAGTTCAGTGTTTACAACACAGGGTAATTGCATTATGTGAAATAAAATGTCTTGTAATCCCCAAACCTGGCCGGCTTCTGAGGTGCGAGTTCTTCTAAATGAATGAAGCATGTTCGCGGGCTGAGCGGGAGGCACACGCACTCTGAAGATCACCGCACAGAAAATGCAATCTAAGATATCTTATGGAATTTGCCCTATTATACCAAACACAACAAAAGCTTTCACTGGGATTTCAATAAATTTAGTTCTGCACGTTGCTACAGAAATTTAGTTATTCTCCCTTTCTCCAGTGGATAGCTGGGGCAGCAGCTGGTGCATTTTGTATTTAAAACGGGAAAGAGAACTCTTATTCTTGCTCGGTACCTACATAAATGTGCTTGAGAAAATCTGGAAAAATAATTTACTTTAAGTAAAATGACTTTATTTCCTTTCCTGTAAGGTATTTGGTACACTTTTTTTTTTTTTTAAGAATAAGAATCATGTTTTTGAAAAGCATACAGATTTCTTCAGGAGGAAACTAAGTGTATAAAAGCATATCATTTAAATTTATGTAAATTTAAACACACATGCTTGGAAGTATACCCTCATTCTTCAATACTTTCTGGGTAGAATTTTTAATGCCTGGTTTTCATAAAATGATTTAGGTGACACGTAAATACTGTAAAGTAGCCACA
The DNA here is from genome assembly GCA_007922815.1 of Macrotus californicus. Classification (NCBI taxonomy): domain Eukaryota; kingdom Metazoa; phylum Chordata; class Mammalia; order Chiroptera; family Phyllostomidae; genus Macrotus; species Macrotus californicus. The sequence goes on along the minus strand of VMDR010004328.1, from coordinate 942 downwards.
CAAAGATATAATTTGATGTTGCTTTTAACGAGTGTGTACCAGTCTCATTCTGTCATTTCTATACAGGTTGGATCACGTGTCATATTATTCAGCCAAATTCCGTAAAATTGAAAGCATATTTAAAAAATCAGTGTTAAAACATTAGGGAATGCCTGAAACTGATGAAAACCAAATCAATGTCCTTATTACTTAGATTAGAAGGAAAGTAATTTTCTGACCATTCATAGAAACTGTAATTTAGCAAAATAGATCCCTATGAATGCTGAAATATTTGATTTTCTCAGTTCCTATTTTTTAGACAAGTGATTTCTGCCAGTTAGAATGTGACAAATTCCAACATATTTAAGCAAGTTGCAGTTCACATGACACAAAACATATGACATGCAATTCACATGACACACAACACACATCAAATTAGCTACATGTTACTAATATAGTCCGTCGACAGAGACAAAGCCACAGTTCCACAACTATTATAGTTTAACTTATTGACTTCCATGTTTTGGCTTACATACACTGTTAATTGAACACTCTGCAAATACAGTGAGAAATTAATTGTGACCATGTAAGATTATCTTTCACTATGAATTTTAAATTCATGTTATTACACACATGAAATGTGAAGGAAATCTGCAGTCACCTGTCTACTATGTGATATGTGCTTTGCATAAATAATCTCACTTAATCCTGAGAAATCTATTATTGACTATTGCCCCAAGAAGGTAAACAGCTCATTAGGGGTCACGTGTCTACTCAAAGCTCCTCCTGTCACCCCATCACCAAGAGCATGTGATTTCCTGCTTCCTGAAACAGCTTATTCCGTTGGTTTCTGGAACATTACAAACTCCTCTTTTACCTTCTTCTCCTAGATCTTCCCCCTCACTAAATTCAGGTCTCCTACAAGATCTTCCCTGACCACCCTCTCTATCTCTCTCTCTCTCT
>VMDR010004327.1:0-61274 GCA_007922815.1 Macrotus californicus | reverse complement strand
CAGTGTCATAGCCAAAACCAGCAGGCGTGATTTCAAGAGGGGACAGTCAGTTCCTACCTGTCGCTCCAGAACCTGGAGAAATGTGAAAAAGTGGCTGAATGAATACACACAGATGCAAAACAAGCCCTACTGTCCCTTGGATGGGCCGTGTCACTCCTGGGAGGGCAGCTCTAGTGGGACTGGTGGCACCTGTGGGAGAGCCCTGAGCAGGAAACTGGGCAGATGTGAGCTGGGGCCACCATGGCCACCCCAACCTGCAGGGCTCTAGCTTCCAGACTGGGGTGGCCTCGCGCCCACTTGGCTTTAGTCTGGGCCCCAGCTGCCCACAGAAGTCACCGGTCATGCCAGGCCAGAGTGTCTCCCACCTTCCTGCTCGACCCTGTGGTCTGCTCACTGGAGGTCACTCAGGACAAGCCCTGTGCCTCGGGACCCCTGACCTGCCAGCACTCACAGTCTCCACTCTGGAACCATCTCTGCCTCAGTGTCCCTGAGCCCCACTGCAATGCTTCATCCCTGCATCCCTGCATCTCAGCACCCTGCCCAGCCCTGTGAGCAGCCAACTGGAGCCAGGACCCCACCACAGCCAGGGCCAGGCTCCTGAGGGTCACAGCCCAGGCATATACACACCTGGCCTTGCCACAGCCAGACCACATACCAGACATGACGTGGAGATGGGCGGCCGTGACTGCTGGGACAGGAAGTGGGAAAGTGACCCCAACCAGATTCATGACACAGTCTGAAGCCCCTCCCCAAACTGCCCCTCAGCATCAGCCTCACCCCAGAGTGAACAAGGGCCCAGAACAGGGCAGGGGTCTGCTGAAGCCACACGGCCATCAGGCAGGTCCTAGACGAGACCTGGCCTTCTCCCTGCTCCAACTCTGCTGCGGAGGGCTTGAGAAGGGACCTGCACCACAGGGCGCCTGGCCAAGGCTTGCCTGGGTCTCTGTCAGCCTCGGTGGCCCCTCCAGCAGTCTTCAGCAGGTGGGTCCCAGATGCTGGTCAGGCCTCATTTCCTCCTTGGCCAGGCACTCTGAGCCCTCCAGGGACAAGAGTGTGGAAAATGGCAGAAAGACAGGGGGGAGAGGGGGAAAAGTCAAACAACCTCCAAGAGCCAAGAGGACCACACGACAGGACACTCTACTCAGACAGGAATGAGGTGGGCTGTTGTGGCCAGGTCACAGTTGAGCTGGGAAGAACTGGGCTGAACTGGACTGAGCTGGGGTGAACCTAGCTGAGCAGGGCTAAACTGGATTAAGTTGGTCTGAGCTGATCTTAAATGGGCTGAAACGTGCTCAGCTCAACCAAGCTGTTAAGCTGTGCTGAACTGAGCTGATCTGGGCTTAGCTGGGCTGAGCTGAACTGAACTGGGCTCAGCTGAGCAAAACTGGGCTGGGCTGAACTGGGCAGAGCTGAGCTGAACTAGAATGAATTGGGCTGAGCTGGCCTGAACTGGGCTGAAATGAGCTGAGCTGAGCTGAACTGGGTTGAGCTGGGCTGAGTTTGAATGAACTGGGCTGAACTTGACTGAGCTGAGCCATACTGGACTGAGCTGGGCTGGGCTGAACTGGGCTGAAATGAGCTGAGCTGAGCCAAGCTGGGCTAAGCTGAATTGGTCAGAGCTGAGCTGAACTAGAATGAATTGGGCTGAGCTGGCCTGAACTGGGCTGAAATGAGCTGAGCTGAGCTGAACTGGGTTGAGCTGGGCTGAGTTTGAATGAACTGGGCTGAACTTGACTGAGCTGAGCCATACAGGACTGAGCTGGGCTGGGCTGAACTGAGCTGAACTTGACTGAGCTGAGCTGAGCCAAGCTGGGCTAGGCTGAATTGGTCAGAGCTGAGCTGAACTAGAATGAATTGGGCTGAGCTGGCCTGAACTGGGTTGAGCTGGACTGAGCTGGGCTGGGCTGAACTGGGCTGAGCTAAACTGGGCTGAGCTGGAATGAACTGGGTTGAGCTAAAGTTGAACTGTGCTGAGCTGAGCTGAGCTGGGCCGAACTGGGCTGGTTGGGCTGAGTTAGAATAAACTGGGATAAACTGGACTGAGATGAACCATACTGGGCTCAGCTGGGCTGATCTATACTGGGCTGAGCTGAACTGGGCTGAGCTGGAATGTACTGGGAGTGAACTAGGCTGAACTGGGCTGAACAGGACTCAGCTGAGCCAAGCTGGGCCCGGGTTAACTGGGCTGAATTGGGCAGAGTTGTGCTGAGCTTGGCTGGGCTGGGCTGAACTGAGTTGAGCTGAACTGATCTGACCTGAGCTGGAATTATCTGGGTTTATCTGAGCTGACTTGGGCTGAGCTGAGCTGGGCTGAGTTGGGCTGAGCTGGAATGAACTGGGCTGGGCTGAGCTGAGCTGAACTCAGCCATGCTGGGCTGGGCTGGGCTGGGCTGGGCTGGGCTGAGTTGGGCTGTGTTGAGCTGAGCTGGAATGAACTGGGCTGAGGTGAGCTGAACTCAGCCATGCTGGGCTGGGCTGGGCTGGGCTGAGCTGGGCTGAGCTGAGTTGGGCTGTGTTGAGCTGAGCTGAAATGAACTGGGCTGAGCTGAGCTGAACTCAGCCATGCTGGGCTGGGCTGGGCTGGGCTGAGTTGGGCTGTGTTGAGCTGAGCTGGAATGAACTGGGCTGAGCTGAGCTGAACTCAGCCATGCTGGGCTGGGCTGGGCTGAACTTGGCTTAGTTGGGCTATGTTGGGCTGAGCTAGGCTGAGTTGAGATGAGTTTGGTTGATTTGGGCTGAGCTGAGTTGGGCTGCTAGCAGTTGGTGAATGGAAGGATGTGGGTTCAGTGTGGATCATCCCTGGATGATCCTGGTCCTATTCACTGCCTAGGCTGCCTCATTTTAGGGACATGAGGGCCATGCAGTCTCAGGTGTACCTGTACCCTGTGTCCTCTCTTCTCCCATCGCTAGTGGCCCTGAAGGGAATACAAGTGGGTGCCCTGTGTGCCCAGCCTGTCCAAGAAGGACATCTTTGAAGGGCTAATTTGGTTGGGCCTCTGGTCTTGAGACCCCCATAGTGCATGAGGTAGGCCTCTGATTGTTTGGGGGCTGGGGGTATTAGTAGAGTGGGGTGGTTTGTCCTGGACCCTGCCCAGGGAAGTTCGAGTGGGGGCCACAGAAGACTCAGGCCCCTTCTCCTTCCCAGTGTGCCCTCCCGCACAGCCACATTGGCCTGAGGAAGGTCCAGGTTCAAGTCCAAACCCCTTTGTGCTCACCTATGTCCCCCATCTGGGCCCACCTTTCATGCCCCAAAACCCTGGGAGAGAGTATGGCTGTACCCATTGTACAGAGGGAGCTGAGGTTCAGCACTGTCCACAGGCTCTGCTGGTCAGTGGAGAGCCATGTGTAATGACCATGACTAGATATGGAGGCGGCCCTTGTAAGGAGCATGTCCAGTCCACGTGTTGGTGCTCCAAGGAGCATGTTCAGAAGCAGTGCAGCTGGACTCGACAGCCAGTCCAAACCCCAGATTCTTGACATATGAGCTGAGTGACCTTGGGGCAACCAGTGATCCTCTCTGTGCTCTTTCCCCAGGGCAGAGGAGAGGTGGGCATCATCCTATACTTGTGGGGTTGCCTGGGGGTCTCACAGTGAATCCTCCTGTGTTGCAGTGGACGCGACCAGCCCCAGTTACTTCCCATTGAGTCTCCAAAGCACTGACCCAGCTGGTCACGTGGTCATCGGCTGCTTGGTCCAGGGCTTCTTCCCACCGGGGTCTGTGAATGTGACCTGGGACCACAACGGGAAAGGCACCTCCATCAGGAACTTCCCCCCTGTGCAAGCTGCTGGGGGTCTATACACCATGAGCAGCCAACTGACCCTACCAGCTGACCAATGCCCAGAGGAAAGGACTCAGAAATGCCACGTGAAGTACAACTCCAGCCCCAGCCAGGCTGTGGATGTGCCCTGCTCCACAGGTCAGAGGTCTGGCCAGGGAGGGGTGGGGGCCCTCAGGTTCCCATGGTGGAACCACATCCCCCACTGGGGCTCCACTCAGGAGAGAGTGGGTTCAGACTGAGTCTCAGGTGGGTGGCCAGGATAGGGCCGGGTCTGGATCAGAGGGGAAGGAAGGGGGTGAACAGGCACAGTTGTGCTGACAGCTGTGCGTCTCTCTCCACAGGTTATAAAAAGCCCTGCTGCCAGGAGTGTGAAAAGTCCTGCTGCCAGCCCCAGCTGACACTGCATCGGCCCTCCCTCGAGGACCTGCTCCTGGGATTCAATGCCAACATCACATGCACACTGAGTGGCCTTAAAGACCCCAAGGGTGCCACCTTTACCTGGACGCCCACAGGTGGGAAGGATGCTGTCCAGGGGACAACTAAGCAGGACTCCTTTGGCTGCTACAGCGTGTCCAGCATCCTGCCAGGCTGTGCCGAGCTGTGGAACCGTGGGGAAACCTTCTCATGCACTGTCACCCATCCTGAGGCCAAAATCCCACTAAGTACCACCATCACCAAACCCTCAGGTGGGCCTTGACCCCACCCGAGAGTGCCGTCCAGCACTCAAGTGTGTAAGGCACATACATGCCTAAGTCTGCCTCCCCAAACCTGGGTGCCCCACCTGCGTTTTAGAGATGGAAGTGGGGCACAGGGTGCCCAGCAGTCAGAGGGGCTCCCTCTCCCTGCCCACATCCCTGACTTGCCTCCTCTATTCTCCCAGGGAGCCTCTTGCCACCCCAGGTCCACCTGCTGCCGCCACCCTCGGAGGAGTTGGCCCTCAATGAGATGGTGACACTAACGTGCTTGGTGCGGGGCTTCAGCCCCCGTGACTTGCTGGTGCTGTGGCGGCATGGGGACCAGGAGCTGCCCCGAGAGAAGTACTTGACCTGGAGCCCCCTGCAGGAGGACGTCAAAGGCACCGTGTTCACCGTGACCAGTGTGCTGCGCGTGGAGGCCGAGCAGTGGAAGAACGGGGACAACTTCTCCTGCATGGTGGGCCATGAGGCCCTGCCCCGGAACTTCACCCAGAAGACCATCGACCGCCTGGCGGGTAAACCCACCCACGTCAACGTGTCTGTGATCTTGTCAGAGGTGGACGGCACCTGCTACTGAGCTGCCTCGCCTGCCCACCCTACCCTTGAATAAACTCCATGCTGGCTCAAAGCAGCCACACGTCCCTCTGGCACCTGTCTGGTCCTCTTGGCCTGGCCCAGTGATGTGCCCTCACACCCATGGGCTCATGCGTGTGTGTGTGTGTGTGTGTGTGTGTATGTGTGAGTGAGTGGGACTGTGAGTTCACAGTGAATGAGACCAAGCTGGGGTGAAAGTCAGGGTGGCAGAGTTGTGGAAGGCAGGCATAGCTGGTGGGTCCTGGGAGTAATGGATACCCCGAGAAGTTCCTGCTTGTCTCAGAAAACCCCTCTCAGGATGGGAGGAAGTGGAAGGGAGTTGGGCAGCTAAGGAAGGGTCTTCCACTGTCACGCAGGGGTCAGGGAGTGAGGGGAAGGCCAGGACAGGAGGGCTGGGTTCCAGGGCCCCTCACACCCTCGGTGGGCATGACACAAAGATGCAGGCCAGCCTCACTGACTCACAAAGAAGGGACCCCCTGCCTGGGCACAGTCTTTCCCACCTGCATCACATGGCTCTGTGTGCACATGGGTGCACACATGCCTTCCACATGCTCACACTCACATGGGTGCACATATATCTTCCATGTGCTCACATGGGCACACATATATCGTTGCATGCTCACACTTTTGTGGGTATACACATCCTCTGCGTGCTTACACTCACACAGGCACATGCATGTTCCTGGTGTGTTCACACTCACATAGGTGCACACATATCTGAACCTTGCTGGTGTGGAAAGTTCACAGCCCAGGCTCTGCCAGAGGAAGCCAACAGGAATCCCCATGAAAGCCCCCAGCAGGTTTTCCTCAAGTCCCTTCTGGCCTCAGGCTTCTCAGTTGCCCAGCTGGGCACAACTCAGGGAACAATTTCACAGAACCCCGCCATGGCAGCCTCTAATCCCTGCCTGGCCCCCAGACCCAAGCCTCCCTTTCCTCCCTGAGTCTAATTATGGCCTAAACCATAGGGTGGGAACAGGAAAGGGTAGGGGTCAGAGGTACAGGGTCCTCCCAGCTACTGCACGGGGCTTCTGGCAGAAGGAGAGGAAGCCAGGGGAAACAACAGGAAGGACAGTCTCATGACCACATGGGACACCTGGCACCAGGGACCCTGCTCTTGTCTTAGACACCTTCTGGGCATCTCCAGGGGACCTAGCCTTCTGGTTGCCTCCCTCTGCCCCCAGGACCAAGGTGGGGTGGGGACTCCTAGCTGCCCTGCCTAATGCTCCCCTGTTCAGAGTCCAGTCATCAAAGGGCAGTAGGGAGAACAAGGTGTTCACTGGGGAAATGCTGCCACAGTGAAGTTTCTACAGCTGCCCAAGGAAGAGATTCCTAGGAAGACAGGAAAGGGAGAAGAAATAAGCAGATGAGGGGCTAGATGAACACATAGACAGCAGGCAGATAGGCTGAAGGACCACAGGACATATGATGGATGAAAAGATACACAGATGGATGGGTAGATGGATGCATGCATGGGTGAATAGATGAATTACTGAATATGTCAGCATATGACAAGCAGGTGCAACCTCCATTTAACATGGGAGGTCTATGCTCAAGGACCCTGAAGATGCCAGAGCAGCCTGGCGGCCTTCACCTGGCCCTCCTTCCTTCCCTTCATAGCTCAGCAGGTACATTCCCTGGGAGGGCAAGAGAGGGCCCATTGGGCCCTTGGTACATTGAACACACACTCAGGCCTATGTCTCAAACCAGAGCAGCTATGGGTGGACCATGTCCAGGCCAGTCCAGCCCAAGAGCAGGAGCTTGGTGAGGACACAGATAGGGCTGAGATCCAGGAGGCCTTGGGCCTGAGTTCTTCTTAGAACAGCAAAGGCAGTACCCGTCCTCTCGCCTTGCCAGTCTCTCTCCCTAAGGTGTGCTGACACCCTCAGAGACAGGGTCCGTTAGGCATCTCAAGAGCCAAGAGAATGTCAGCCACTTCTGGCCACCTCGTCCTCCCTAAGGAGTCCTCAGCCCCCTGAGATGAGGAGCCACACTGCTGCTATCTCAATCCTGGGGTGCTGGGAGGGGAGGGTGCTGGCTCGGCCCCCGCCCACGCAGGTGCATGCCTGGCAAGCTCTCAGTGTCTTGCAGATTGTCAAGGGCCGCTGTCCTGGGTGGTGATGGACCTGCCACAGGAGAACTTGGAAGAAGACACCCCGGGAGCCAGCCTGTGGCCCACCACTGTCACCCTGCTCACACTCTTCCTGCTCAGCCTCTTCTACAGTACAGCACTGACTGTGACCAGCGTCCGGGGCCCACCTGGCAGCCGAGAGGGCCCCCAGTACTGAGCAGGAGCCAGCCAGGCCCAGGTGGGGAGGCAAGGAGGCAAGGCGGTGGGATCATGTGTTAGGGGGTGGCACTTGGCTCCCAGAAAGCATTTACACCAGAGTGTCTTTTCTTCCAGGGAGGTCATCTCCCCCAGACACCAAGAACATGGGCAGGCTGGGGGTCAGCAGTCTCAGGGCATCTGCTTCCCACCAGGTGCAGTCAGTCCAGGATTTGGTTCAGTCTCCCATGAGCCAGCCCAAGGCCAGGGCTGGGGCACTGCAAGGAGCCTGCCATGTCAGGAAATCTCAGGCCTGATCCTCCTGTGTTTGCAGGGAGCAGTATGGAAGAGCCTTCTCAAGCCCAGCAGAACCCCAAGCTCAGCCCATTTTGGAAGCCAGCCACCCATACCCACACAGGCATCCTAGTGCAATAAACTCATACAAATGCAGATGTTCTCTGACTCTGAGTGAATGGAGGGGCAGGGAATAATGAGGCTACCCAGAGAGGATACCAGCTTCAGGACCCAAGGCAGATTCACAGCAGATATGGAGGAGATCCCCTTGCCTAGGCCACCAGACCAGGCACTGCATAAGACACAGGCCTGTAAGAGCTGGTATCACCAAGGGCAGTAAACAATAAGACCCCTCACAAGAAATCGGCCCAACTCCCTGATCCTGCTCACTGAGCCCTGGTTCTGATCCCTGAATCCTGTCCATGATCCTTGAGCCCTGGTCCTGATCTCTGAGCCCTGGTCCTGCTCATTGAGCCCTGGTCCTGATCCCTGGGGCCTGGTCCTGATCCCTGAGCCCTGGTTCTGATCTCTGAGCCCTGGTCCTGCTCACTGAGCCCTGGTTCTGATCTCTGAGCCCTGGTCCTTTTCACTGAGCCCTGATTCTGGTCCCTGAGCCCTGGTTCTGATTCTTGAACCCTGGTCCTACTTCCCGAGCCCGGGTCCTGATTTCTGGGCCCTGATCCTACTCATTAGACCTGGTCCTGCTCATTAGTCCCTGATTATGTAACTTAGCCCTGGTCCTGGTCTATAGGTACTAGTCCTGGTCCTTGTCTCTGGTTCTTATTACTCAGCCAGGTCTTGGTCTTATTCCCACTTACCCTGCCTCTGAAATGTTCTCGTCATTCTGCATCATCTTTTCTCAGCTCCTGAGTCCTGCTCCCTTGCCCCAGGTCCTGATCCCTGACCCTCTCTAGCAAGTGACCCACTCAGAGGACAGGGAGCCTCCCAGGGACCCTTCACCCTCTTGGTCTGAGCACTGGTGAGGATGAAGTGATGACCCAGCACCTGGCTTCATCCTTTCCAGGTTCCAGAGAGGTGTGTAGGTGCCAGGCTGACTTGGTGGAAAGAGAATCATCCCAGGCCCAGGTGGCCTGAGCCAGACCCCTGTCTACTGGGGGTCTCCACCTTCAGAAGTCCCCATGGGGAGAGAGGGTTTGGGCACATGGGGTGGGAATATGCCGGGGAGGCATTGGTGTTTGTGTTTTCTTGTTTTTCTCATTCTTCTCAAGGCTCCTGTGCCTGATCACCTGCTGAAACTTTCAAAATAACCCTATAGGGCAGCTGAGTCATTCTGAGCACAGCCTAGCCCAGGTGTCCCAGCCAGAGCCTGCTGTTCTGCGATCATGCCCCAAAACCGAGACTTGGCCAGATGGGCCTGGGGCCTGGGCAATGGACCAGAGCCCAGAAGAGTGCTCCCAGGACAGTGAGCCCCCCACCAAGGCCTGCAATACCTGAGCCCCCACCACACAACAGAGTCCAGCAGCCCAGGGTCAACCAAGGACTGCCCAGGGTCACCTGGGATTGCCCTGGATCAACCAATGTCAGCCTAGACCAGCCAGGTCAACCAGGCTTAGGCCTCAGGGAGGCCACGTTAATCCAGGATTAGACAAAGTTCAGCCCAGGGTCAGCCAGGGTCATCAGAATCACACAGGTCAGCTCAGGGATAGCCAGGGGCATACAGGGGCAGCCAGATAGGTGCCTGCGTGTGGGTGGACCAGCCGACCCTGGAGACTCCAGGGTGTCACAGCATCAGGCCCACTGGCCTCAGTCATCATGTCCTGAAGGGTCAGGATGGTCCCTGTTACTTCCATTCCTTCCTCCTGTGTCAGCTGGGAACCTTCTGGAGGGAGCATCTGGGGATTGTGGAGTGTGATCAGGCCTCACAGAAGCCAAGCCAAGCCCAGCCACGATTAGCAAAGGTCAGCCAGGATCTGTCAGGGTCAACCAAGGACCCACTAGGGTCCACGACCGCTGCTCTGACGTCCACCTGTCACTGGTTGAGGGGCTCTGGACCTGAAGCTTCACGGAGCCTAGAGCCATGCCACAGCCGGGCCCAGGCAGAACACTGGCTCTGTAGGGCCTGTACCCCAGGCCCCTCCCTCTTGCTCCCCTAGTGCTGGGGCTCCTGGTGGGGGGCCGAGTGTGGGAACAGCCCTGGGCCAGGCCAGGCACCCCCACAGGATTCACAGCAAGGCCCACACCCAGGGACACTGCTCCAAGGTCAGTGACAGAGACAGAGAGAGAGACAGATGGGGAGAGACAAGGAAGCCAGAGACAAATGCAGACATGGGCAGATGCAGAGCCAGAACAGTAGAGAGAAACCTGCAGAGGGAGACCCAGGGGTAATCAGACATAGACAGAACGGGGCAGAAAGGCAGTGGGCTCAGGCATTGGATGTGGGCCACACACACACACACACACACACACTCAATCATACACACAAAACAGTTAGGCAGGCCCCCACCAGCGCTCCGCACACAGTGACCTCCACACACTCAAGGTGACACACTTCTCTCACATCCAGAGATGAACAGATACACACAGACACACACAAACTCAACTCAATTATTTCACACTCTCACTCAAACACTTATACCCACACTCCCACACACTAGTACGCAATCTTACACTCACACAATCTCTCACACACACTTTCACTCATACTCTCTCACACACTCACACTCCTTCTCGTGCACAGTCCTCCCTTCACCACTTTGGGCTAAGGGAGACCCATTGAGGCTCACTTGGCTGAGCTGCTTCTTAGGAGGTGAGAATGTCCAGGACATAGGGATCCACCAGCCCCATGGCTCACTGGCCGTGTGCCCCTGTCCTCCCATGGTGTCCCACCTGTGAGATAGACATGCATGCTCTGCTTGAGGAAGGCCCCAGGCTCAAATGGTATGGAAGCACAGGGGCAGAGGCCAGCGGCAGCTGGGAGCAGTCCATTGAGTTCTGAGTCAGAGCCTGGGCCCTGTATGTGGGGTGGAGGCCAGAGCAGGTTGGGTTCCAGCTGCAGCTTTGGGCCTGCCCTCAGGGGTTTCTCAGATGCCCACCATCCCTCTTCCCTGTACACAGTCACCGTGCTGGCTGAAGCAGGCCCCTGGGCCTCAGGAGAAACCCAACTCTACCTGGGCCCAGCCATGAGGCTGGGAGTGGGGGTCCTATACCAGGAGAGGCCGGAGACCCTGGGACAAGGTCACTGGGACCCCAGTCCTGGGGTCCAGGCCTGAGGCTGGTACAGGGTCTCCCACAAGGGACTGACAGCCAGGAGCTGACAGAGCAGAACAAGTAGCACAGCTTGACAGTGAGAGACCTGCCCAGGTTTCCAGAGTGGTGGGAGAGTCCTGGGAGGGCCACGAGTGGGTCTGGGCATCTCTGTGGGAACCATGGGGGGTCTGGCCAAGGCTCTTCCCAAGGGGTCAGTGAGAAACGGGGGGGAGCAGGTTGGGTGGGGGAGGACAAAATGGAGAGAACAGGGAGGCAAGGAGGGAGACCAGGCCAGAGGGTGCTTTAGCACAAGCATAAGGTGTAACTGCACTGACCCCATCCTGTGGCTGCCTAGAGAAGGAACAGACGGAGGGGAGCCTGAGAGTGAACATCGTTATTCACAGAGGGCCAGGGTGGGTCCTGCTTCTTTCATTTGTTCCTCACATGTCGACTGGGAACCTTCTGGAAGGAGAAGGCCCCTCATCGCTGTCTGGTGATTGTAGAACATGGATCATTCTGGAAAGAGCAGAGGAGCCTAGCCCTCCGTATGTTCACCAGTTTACAAAATAACGCATCAGCTTCTAAGTGTCTCAGGGACTCTGCAGCTCAGGTTGTGTGGCTCTGTATACATGCCCACCCACTCACCCCCATGGGTGTCCCTCAGCCACCACCACCTGCCCATGAGGCCTCCCTTGGCCCCCTTCATGAGGCCGCTGCTCCAGGCAACCTCCAGTGATGGCTTCTCTCAGCCCCTCCCAGTGGTTGGACAGTGACACCAGATCTGCCAGTGGCACCTACCCTGGTCAGCATTCTACAAACACTGTCCCCAGTCCCATGCTCAGCAGGTGCCTCACTTCTCGCACCCCAAGTGGTCACTGTGTCCATGGCAACTGGACTCCCAGGGGCCAGAGAGGGTCTCGCTACCATACCCCTGCTGCCCAGTCTGGGTGCCAAGGACTATGTCCTCGCTGGCCAAGGCCATGGCAAGGCCATGGCTCTTTGTGGCCCAGTCCCAACCCCAGCCAAGAAGGTTCATGTTCTCATCTGCTGTGGGACCCGACAAGAGGGCTCCTGCGTGCCTCCCAGGGCAGTCTGTCCTGGGGTGCTCAGTGATGAGCCAGGACCATGGTGGGCTGAGGGCTACATTGTTGGGGTCTCTGGGCCCCAAGCCAGGCCCTGGCACAGGGCCCACTCCCCAGCCCCCAGCCACCCTCCCCCAGGCAGGTGTGAGGAGGCTCCTCTCAGTTTCTCCCCAAGTGACTCATTTGGGGCAAACTTGGCCCAGGACAGCACATGCAAATGGCTGTTTGTTCCACACCAAAAAAACATGTTTCTCACCCTCTGAGGTTCTCTCCAGAAATAGCTTGCCCCAAGCTTTCCCGGTTCCCCACCTGCAGCCCAGCCACTGCCCCCCGCCCCCACCAGCATGGCCAAGCTGGCCCGGCCTCAGATTTGGGGGACCTTCACCCTCCCCCAGGGCAGAGTCCACCAAGCCCACCAGGCACATCTCGGTCAGTGACACGGTGACCACCCTGCACTTGGTGACTTCAATGAGTTAAAGTGGTTCTCAGCTCACTTTCATCCCTGTAACCCAAGTCCACAGGCCCTGCCACTGGCCTGGTGTGGGGAGCAGGGGAGAGGCTTGTAGTGAGCCACACCTGGGACCCTGCTGTTCCCCACTTTGCAGATGAGAACAGCTACACTACACAGGGCCAGGGAGCTGTCCTGAGGTCATGTGGGGATGGGCACTGTGTGCCCACCTGGGGTCACAGCACCAGAGCCCTTGTCAGCCTGTCACCTCCCTGGCCCTGACTGGCCTTGTCCTGTCCTCTCCCTGCCCAGGCCCTGGCCACCTTCCATCTCCATCCAAGTCTCCAGTCCCATCTCTCCCTCAGACACTCTCCTTACCCCTTCTCTTGCCATTCATGCCTCTCCCTGTCTCTCCGTATCTTCCTATCTCTGTGTCTTTCTTTGTCTCTGTCCTTGCCAGTTCTCTTTGTTTATCTCTTTCTGTCTGCCTCAGTCTCTCCATGTCTGTTGGCCTCTGTCTCTGTCTGTGTCTCACTGTTTATTTGTCTCTCTGTCTCCCTCTGCATCTCTCCATCTCTGCACATCTCTGTGTCTCTGTCTGGTTCTCTCTCTCCTGCCTCTGCTTCTGTTCTTTGTCTCCTTCTCTTCCCTTCTCTCTGTCTCTCTGTGTCTCTTTGCCTATCTCTCTCCCTCTCTCTGACTCCTTGTCTATCTCTGTCTCTCTTCATCTGTCTCTCTACATTTTCTTCTATCCACCTCTCTCTCTCCCTCTGTCTCTATCTCTCCCTCTCTGTCTTTCTGTCTGCCTCTCTGTGACTCTCTCTGTCTCTCCTCCTTTGTCCATCTGTCTCTCCCCATTGTGTTTCTCATTGTCTCACACTGGTGAATCCAGGAAAAGTGGGACTCTTCTGCTCTTTCCAGAATGACCTGTGCTTCACAGTCACCAGATGGTGATGAGGGAACTGCTCCCTTCAGAAGGTTCCCAGCTGACACATAAGGGAGGAATGGAAGGAACATGGCCCATCCTGACCCTTCAGAACATGACGGCCAAGGCCAGTGGGCCTGATGTTGTGACACCTTGGAGTCTCCTGAGGTGGTTGGTCCACCCACATGCAGGCACCTCTTAGGGCCTTCACACAGGCAAGCCTGGGTGCCAGTACTGGGCAGTAGTGGCCAGTGGCCACCCACACCCACCTGCATGAGTTTCACAGAGAGCCAGAGCACACCCCACGGCACCAAGAGTCTGAGCAGTGGGGCAGCCCCAGGGCCCACCACCTACCTCCAGGACTGCAGGATAGCGCAGGAGAGCAGAGCGAGCTCCCCAGGGAAATCACCATGGACAAAAGGTGCAGAGCAAGGGGCACGGGGGGCCAGGTCCTGATGCCAAGGTGCTGGGGGAACGCAAGTGGTTTCTGTGACACTAAGGCCTGTGGGTCATCACTTAGAGTGACCAGAATAGCATAGCTGCCCTCACATCCTCCTGGCCTCCAGAGATACACACAGGGCCACAGGTGAGGTCTGGGGTATCTGCAATGGCTGGGGAGGGTGGGTGGAGACCCTGGACACACCCCACCCAGGCCCCACACCCACATGCCCACCTCAGCAAGTGTTTTCAGATGAGACTTCCAAGGACCCAGACTAATGTGGAGGAGGCCCCAAAGGACATAGACACAGGAGCGGGGGAGGCAGACAGTTGCCCACCCCACTCTGCCCCAGGCTTCTGGGCTCAGTCAGAGCAAAGCCTATGCCCCCCCTCAAGGTGCCCACCTGGTCTTGTCACCCCTCCTCACTGCTCCTCCTCCCCCATCCAGCCTGCTGTCTCCAGCCACTCACTGACCCCTATGGAAGAGCTTTGGCCAGACACCCACAGCCCCTCACAGATGTCTGGCCCCACACATGGCCCTGCCAGGGCCTTCCCACCACTCTGGAAGCCTGGACATGTTCATCACTGTCAGGCTGTGCCACTTGTCCTGCTTTTTGATTGTCCCCTGGGCATTGTCCCCAGGGGTGGCAGGCCTCAGGTTCCAGCTGTCAGTCCATGGAGACCCTGCATCAGCCCCAGGTCAAGCCCCAGGACCAGGGTCCCAGTGACCTTGTTTCAGGGTCTCCTGCCCCTCCTGGTGGGCATCTCTGCAACCCCAGGGCCAGGTCCCGAGCTGCAGGTGGGTCTCGACCTGCTCTACCCGTCTCTCTGGGGCTCTGAGTCAGGCCCTGGTCTCTGACTCATAACTTACTGGACTGCTCCCAGCTGCTGCTGCCATCTGCCTCTGTGCTCCCACACCATTTGTGCCTGGGGCCTTCCCCAAGTAGAGGGCACATACCCACCTCACAAGTGGGACCCCACAGCAGGGCAAGAGCACACTGCCAGTGAGCCACAGGACTGGTGGACCCCTATGCCCTGGCCATTCTCACCTCCTGGGGAGCAGCTCAGCCTAGTGAGCCTCACTGGGTCTCCCTTAGCCCAAAGGGAGGAGTGTGCACGAGAGGGACTATGTGTGTGCAAGCGAGTGCAAGTGTGACTGTGAGCACTTGGGGTGGTGTGATTATGTGAGGCACTGTGTGATCATGCGTGAGTAAGTGGCTCAGAGTGAGAGTCAACTGTGTGAGTGAGCGAGGGCTATGGGAGTGACACGTGTCTGGGTCTGTGTGTTCACCTGTGTGAGTGTGTCAGTGTGTTCTGAGCATGTGGGGAGGGGTGAGTGTGAGTTAGGGTGTCTTGTATGGCTGTACTTTTATTGTTTGAGTGCGTAGTAGAGTGTGGTGTTGTGTTCAGATGGGTATGTCCAAGTGTGTGTCTCTGCATGCTCCTGTGACTGTGAATGTGCTCACCTGGGTGGTGTGGGTTTCTTTGGCTGTGCTGAGAGTGGGGAAATAGGTCAGTGTGCCTATCTGGGCCTCTGTCTCTGTCCAGGTTTGGGCCACCTACCCTGAGGCCCTGGCTGATCCCGAGGTGACTCATGAGTTCCCCATCCCATCTCCTCCTCACCACACAGCCTTACCCCAAGGGGCTCCTCAGCCCCCACATAGCCCTGTCCTGGGGTGGGAAATTCTGCATGGAGCTGGAAGTCTGAGGGTTCTGCCCAAAACAATGGGTGCTGGTCAACTTTGCCCCCACTAAGAACTCTGCACAGGCACCAGCCAGTTAACACACACATGACACATGTGTGTGGTGCCAACACATGAGTATGTGAAGACATGTGTGAGTTTGTACTTATGCATGTGTGTGTGCATATACAGATGTGCGTGTGCACACTCAGGCAAGTGCATATGCCCATGTGCACATGTGGACCCATTCACACACACACATGAACACATAGGCCCTAGAGTGGGGCTGCAAACTACACCTACCCCAGGGACACCCTCTCAACCCTCACCCACCATGTGCTCAATTGTGAACGTGCACTAGTGCCAGCTGTGCTGGGGACACAGGCTACATCCTCCTGTGGCCCTTCCACTGCCCAGGGGTGGGGAGTCACCATGAGCAGAGAACCAGGAGGGCCTGAACCATGGATGGTGGTCTTTTCCTGGTGTTTACAACAGCCAGGCCTGGAAGCGTGGGGTGGGCTAGCTGGGTCTCCTAGGAGCCCCATTGTACACCTGCACTCACTACACACACCTGTGCACACACCTGCACACTGCACATGCCTTTATACACATCTATACACACCCCCACACACTACATACCCGCACACCACACACTTACACACTACACACAGTATCACAACCATATGTAAACACTGCACACACCTACACATCTGCACACACTTCTACACACCACATACATCACAGACACCGGTGCACACACCTACACACTACACACCTACACACTACACACACCTGGGCACTCATCTCTACACATACTACACATGCCTACACACACTTGCATACACACCTGTCAAACTCCTACACACCACACACTGACATGCATCACAAATTACACACACCCCACACCCTGCATTCACATATACATATACATATATGAATGCATACACCCATTCCTCACACATTACACACACCTACACACTAAAACCTGCACATTATACACACAGGAACACTGTCCTGTGCACACCTACACACTACCTACACATGTACACACACCTGTACACTCATATGCACACTACAGATACCTACACACTGCATACCTGCCCACATCACACACTTCATACACCTGTACACACATGTATGCACGACATGCACTACACACATCACCCTACACATACCTATACACATACACACACTCATATACTCATTACACACACCTACACACTATATACTTACATGCATCACGTGCAACATATACCTGTACACACATACAAACTGCATATATCACACATGCCTGCACATGCCTGCACACATTATTTACCCATAACTACACATCATACACTAGATATACTACACACACCTACACACTACACATCACACACTACTCACACTGTGCACATATCTGTACATCCACCACACTCTCACATCTGTGCACACAGATCCACACACTTTGGCCATGCTCACTCCATGGGTCTTCTGCACACTGGCATGCTCACTCGTGTGCTTGCACTCACATGCACATGGGGCATGTGCTGACTGTGTTCTCTGCTTGCATCCAGAGAAGGCTGGCCCAGTGCTCAGAGCTGAGGGAAGTTGTGAGGCCACAGTGACAGTTCTGTGTGGCCCTGGAAGCATGCATGCTGGTCAGCTCCTGTGACCTGGGCAGTCAGTGCTGGGGCCACAGCTCGTGTGCACATGGGTTTGTGTTACATGTTAGTGCACACACATGAATGTGTGACTGTGGAGCAAACCCCTGCTCATCACTCAGCCTACTTTCCATCAGTCCCATCAGTGCAGGGACTATGGTTCTGGAAAGTTCTGTCTGGCAGGGCCCTGGACTGCAATCAGGATGGGTGACTCGGTTGCCCAGGGCCCCCTCACAAGGACATGACCCATAGTGGGAGTCGCACAGTGGAGGCCCAGGACCCTCAGTGCCCACAGGGGAGGCTGGGTGCACAGCTCCCCTCCCCCAACACCCAGTCTGAAAAACACGTCCTTGGGCCAGCTCATCCCCCACCCAACACACACACAAAGGCACAAACACACACTTGCAAATATTTCTAAAAACACCCAAGACAGGAACCGCAGAGCAGGTGGAGGCCAGGGTGGAAAGCCCCGCTCACTCCTGAGACCAAAGCAGCTGACCCGGAACCCATGAGCATTTGCATTGGTGAGGGCTGCCGAGGCCAGCTGTTTGGGAGGATTCCTGACCGGCCTCCCTCTGCCATGCCCCCAGGTGGCCAGGCCTATGCTCCTGTGGCCAGGCCCAGAGTGACCAGGCCCAGAGTGACCAGGCCCCCAAAGGACTCCTGTGGGGCCTCTTGTGTGGGGTAGGGAGGCCCAGCTGCCATGGGCAGGGTCTCCCAGCACCCTAGGCAGTGTGATTAGCAGGCCACCAAGGGTCAAAGCCATGCCCAGAACAGAAGCTATCTGCTCCACTGCCACCCTGCATACCTCCAGGTTGCAGCTCTCAGGGGGCTCCCCACCCCAGCCCACCCCTGGCTCCAAACGGCCATGCTGGAGGCAGACCTGCCCCTTGTCTCGAGTGGGCTGTGGAGGTCCCTGTGAGAGTCCACCCTGCACCCTGACACCCTGGAGGACCAGCAAGGGCATTGTGGCCATGAGACAGGCCACTCTGGGGGTGTCCCCATCTGTGGATGTGGTGCAGGGGTGTCCTGGCCAGACATGCTGTCCCCACCTCAGCTTCCCAGAAGCAGGATCAGTGCCTGCCCATCTCTCCAGCCATGGCCTAGCCCTCCAGGAATGGCTCTTAAATTTGAGGAAAGTGCTTCTGGTGGACCCCCAGGGTATGGTCTGGGTAACAGGGGTCAGTCTCCCACACATGCTCATGCAGACTCACGGTCACATGGAGACATGAATGGACACACATAGAGAAAGACAATAACACCAAGACAGAGAGGTAGACACACAGAGATACAATCGCACCAAGACAGAGAGACAGACACACTGAGACAGACACAGAGACCCAGAGAGTCAGAGACACACAGACACAGACATACCCAGAAATGTAAACACACCCAGGCACTCAGACACACTACTGGGCAAACACACACACAGGCGTTGACATGCAGATGTACCCACAGACCCAATGGGTTCAAACACACATAAGGACACATGAGGCCTCTCAGGTAAACATGTGTTTACACTGACAAACACAGATACACAGACACTCCCAGACACACACACTCTCAGAGGCTCACTCTCAACACAGCCATGTGGACACTGTGCACACACACACACACTCAGGGACACACCACCTCCAGACACTCACATGGAGCTGGAAGCACACACTCCACCACACACATGAGTTTCATGGGCTCACATAGAACACATGGGCTCACATGGCACACAGCTCACACATTCTCTCCCAGACAGACACATTCACTCCCAGAGGCACATGGCGGGTGGAGGCGTGTGGCCCAGTGAGGATTTCTTTCTGGGCAACAACGGAGACCCCTGCCAGCCAGAGACCAATAGCCCTGTTCTCAGGCATCCCCTTGGGGCCAGTGCTTCAGGGGACTTGGGGACCCTGGCTCAGCACAGAGGTACACATCAGGACAGGACACACCTCAGGCTGAGGCCAGGACTGGGGTCTCAGATACACAGGGAGCACAAACCCCACACCCAGAGACACTCAGTCACCCGTGCACTCACCCAACATGGGGCACAGGCTGGCACATGTGGTTACAAGGCAGAAGGGCAGCACGTGGCTCAGGCTGTGAACTCACACCCATGCCATGACACATCAATCCCCCACACACTCATTCGCACACACACCACAGGAAGCTGGCTGGCAGCCCCCTTTGGGACCCCACCCTGCCGCATTAGGCCAGGCACTCAGGGCCCACAGTCCAGCTGCCTGGATCTGTCCCCTTTCAATGGACCCACTCTGAACCACTGAGGATGGTTCCAGACCCCAGGCCGACCATGACCTCCAATGCTCTGGGGGTGAAGCCTGGCTACCCCCAGCCACCTGGGTCCCTGACTCCCCACACCGGCTGTAAAGGGGTCCTTGGGGCAGGGACCATGCATGGAGCTATGAAGGCTCAGCTGCAGGCAGCAGTGCCCATATGCTCCCCACTGCCACCACTGCCCTCCCGCTGAGCCCATTGGCCAGCTCGGGCACCTGCCCCAGGAGCTTCCTGGTCACAGCCAACACCCTTCCCAAGCCCCTGCACCCAGCCTTGCTGCTGTGGCAAGGCCGTCTGGTCCCAATGATGCCACCACACAGCAGAGGCTAAGCTGCCCCACACTCTCAGAGGCTCGGGGTGCCTTTGGGTTAAGGGCCTGTGGAGGGCTGGCTCAGCCTGGGGGTATGCCCAGGTGCTCTGGTGGCTCTTGGGCTTTACTTCTTGGATTGGGGCATTTTTCTGTCAGAATGTGACATTTCACAATAAAAAGATTTTTAAAAAATTTTTATTTAAGAGAAAACTCTGAGCAGAGAAGGAGCATTCAGGGACAGCCATGTGGGTGCCCTCAGCAAGTCTGGCACAAAGACAAGGAGAGAGCAAGGGGCTCTGGGGGTTGGGAGGGGCCTGTGGAGGGGAGGACAGGCTGGCGAGTGGGAGGCCTGGGGTGGCAGAGCCCCACTCCACTGCCTGGGAGCCCAAGGCCTAAGACCCAGGCCTCCAAGGGCTTGAGGTCCCTGTGGGCTGAGGAGCACAGCCCTCCCTCCAGGCTGCCCCCGCCCCCCTGGAGGAGGCCCCACTCTGGGTTTGCCACTCTCTTCAGCCCTCCCACAACCCTTCCAGGCCAGGAGGGGGTCACGGGTAGTGAGGAGGTTCTGGTCACTGTGGGGGATGCTCCCCTCCTGGGACCTCCAACCAGCCCTCAGGCCCAGCCCCTGCCCACCAGACAGCCCAGGAGGCCAGCAGGACTGGCTGTAGGAGGAACCACGGTCTCCTAATTCACCTGGTCCCCAACCGGCCTCACCCAGCTCTCCCCTCATGGTCAGGGCAATGGTGTTGCTTTGTATCTAATTTCCAATACTGCCCTTGCAGACTTGACACCAGGCTTATGTTGCAAACATGTGGACTTGCTTATGGCCATTTGCTGCAGTGAAGGGGGGTGAGCCACTGGGGGTCAGGGCTGTCGGACCTGGGAGGGACCACTGGGAAGAGGACACTTGGGCACAGAGGGGCTGCCCTCTCCTTCTGCACGTGGCCCAGGTTGCCTTGTGAAATACAATGCAGTGCAGTGAGTGCTGTGCTGTGTGCCCAGCAGGATCTCCAGAGCAGTGTCCCAGCCCAGGACACACGCAGCACTTGCAGCACTGTGAGAGTCAGGTGTCTCTGAGCCCCAAAGGCCAGGAGGAGTGGGGTGGGGAGGGTAAGGGAGCAGGAGAGGGGTGGGGTGGGGTCGGGGGAAAGGGGACACAGAGGGTCCAGAGGGCAGGAAATGGGGAAAGCCAGAGAGGGACAGACAGGAGGGGTTGTGGGAAGACAGGGCAGGGGAGAAGATGGGGGCAGGAGGCACCAGGCAAGGCGTCTCAGAGAAGTGGGGAGTCTTGAGGGGAATGGTCCGAGGTGCTTCAACTCTGAGCCTCTGCTCCCTGATGGCCTCTCCCACCCCCAGCCTCTCCCCAGACCTGGTCGCCTGCTTCCAGGATTCACTGGAGCCCTGTTCTAAAGTGGTTTGCAGGTCTTCCCAGGAGGACCTGCAAACACCCCACATGCAGAGCCTGGACACTTGGGTGATGCACCTCGGGGCCCAGAGTCACCCCTCACCCACGAAGAGCCTGTGGCCCTGCTGCCCCAGGGACCCCACCTGTGTGCAGTGACCAGGGACCCATATGGCCCTTTCCTCCTCACAGGTCACCTTGCCAAAGTAAATAGGCAATTTTAAGATTTTTTTAAGCCCAGTATTTTCAGGGGTTTCCACCACGACAGTGGTTCAGTGGATCAGCTCTGCTTTGCTGATGGAACAAAGTCCCCAGGTTGCTTTTCTGTTGGTGTTTTATGCTGAGGTCACTGTGACCCCTCCACAGAGGAGGTGGCCTGGGGGTCAGGATGCAGCTGATGCTGTGTAAAGCAGCAATCCAGCAGTCACAGAGCTTCAGGGCTCCGTGGTTGTCTAGGGGCAGAATGAGGAAGGACAGGGCATGCCCAGGAACAAATAGAGCCTGGGGCCACCTGAACACGTCCCATGGGTTAGAACGTGCACCAGGGCCCTGGACAGGCAGCTCAGTTCGCTGGAGCATCGCCCCAGACAACAAAAGGTTGTGGTGTCCATAACCAGTCAGGCCCGGCTCGCACGTGTACGGGAGGCAGTGGATCAGCGTTTCTCTCTCGCACAGATGTTTCTCTCTCACTCTCTCTCCATCTGCCCCTCTTTCTGAAATCGATAAACATATATTCAGTTGATGATTGACTTTTTAAAAATCATGGAACATGGAACTTGGAACATGCACCCGGCCAGCTGTACAGACACATGTGTGAGAAGGTGGAACAGCATGAGGCTTGACCACTGCAATGGAAGGGGATCCCGCAGACTCTAAACTTGGAATGTGAGCTTCTGAGACCAAAGACCCTGGACCTCGCCAGGCTGCCATAGCCTCAACCTGCCCTGGAGGCCTGAGTGGGCCCCAGGCCCAGGCTTGCTCCCTTGGCAAGGACCAGGCGCCCTCCTCCTGCCCCACTGGGAGCCCTCAACTCAGAGACATCCAGGACAGGACAGGTGACAGGAGTACGGCCCCCTCAGGCTGTCTCCCAAGCACCAACTCAGTGTCCAGGGGCCTCCAAATACTTCCCTCAGGGTGGATGCTCACCCCAGGCACAGCCAGCTCAGCTCCAGTGGCTGTCATGTTGTGGTGAGCTCAGACTGGCAGGGACGGGGTCAGGTGACCTGACACAGGAGTCAAGTGGCTTGGGGCTGGCCTCCCGGCAGGCGTCCCCTCTGGCCTGGTCCTGGCCACAAAGTCAAGCACTGCAGCTCTGAACTGGACACACGCAGAGCCCTGGTGCCCCATGTGGCCATCAGCAGCATTGCATTCCATGCTCAGCAGCAGGCTCTGTGACCTCTGTCTGGGGCAGGCGGGGAAGGGGAGAGCAGAGCAGCCGGGAGGTGGTGGGTGGGGGCAGAGGGCAGAGGATGAAGGACAGAGGGTGGAGGGCAGAGGGGCAGAGCGGGGACCATGGCCAGCACCCCCTGGGGGTGGTGTCTGGGTTCAGCCTGGGACCTAGAGCTGGGCCGAGTCAGTGAACACTTCTGGACTCCATCCTCAGCACATGCCCTTGCAGGGAAGGTGGCTTCTGGGATCCATACAGGGAGGGTCACACCAAGTGCCAGGAGCAGCAAGGACTCCAGGCACGAGCGTTTCCCACTGCCTCCACTACGGGGCTTCTTCTGTCCTGATGGCTCCAGGTCCAGCCTCACCTGAGGTTTGAGGCCTGATGGTGGGTGCTCTGCTCCCTGGCTAGGTGGCATGCTATCTTTGTCACTGCACTTTGGGTGAACACTTCTCAAGCCCTGTCCCCATGCCCGACAGAGTGACATGCCAGGACCCCCTCGGCCTTCCCGTCCCAGGTTCAGTTTCAGCTGGTCTAGGGAAGTGGCCACCTCTGAGTCCTGGAGGAAGGTGTTTGGCAACACAGGTGTGAGGCCACTGCCCCAGGGATCAGCCCACAGAGCAGGCTCGGGAGCCCCCTGGTGGCCATCCTGTGCCAAGGCCATTCTGCCATTCGGCAGTCACCTGACCCCTCCCCAGAGCTGCTCCCAGGAGAAGGGCAAACCTGAAAATGCCTGCACAGATGGGGACCGCGTTCTGAGCAACAGAGTCCAAGAACAATGCAAACCATCGCTGAGTGAAAAGAGGAAGCCACCGCGAGCAAGGACCAGTGTCTGGAGGCTCTGCAGACTGAGACTCGGGAAGAGCCGCTTGTCAGAACCATCAGATGTGGGGTGTGCAGGGCGTGCGATTAATTTTGTTAACTCAAGCGTTCGATGAGGACAAAAAAATAAGATATTTTAAAATGAATCAAGAGTGTTGGAAAGTGTGCCATCGGCTTTGGAGTCAAAAATGATGAGACACACAGCCCACGGGACACAGCTGGAGGGACAGTCCCTGAGATGGACAAGAAGTTAATGAGCCCGATGCAGCACAAGGAGCTAGGAACAGAGCAAGCATGACGGTTAGACCTTCGGGGGCCACACAGTAGAGCAAGAAAATACTGAATGCCACATGGGGACGTTCCTTCCAAAAGAAGAAATGCAGGGCTGGGGAGAGGCAGTGGCTGGGGATGTTCCAATGGTGATGAAGACCCTCTCTTCCTATTCAAAATCCCACCAGCCCCAAGCAGGGGGACACTTCCATCAGTGCAGGATGCAGATGCAGCGCCACCACCTGGAGGCTCAATCAGGAGCATGCTGTCCTGTCCCGGAAGCCGAGAATCCTGGAGCAGGCGTGCAGGGCTGGGCCCACAGAGGCCTCTCCCCTGGGCCCACAGACAAGCACCTTCTCCCAGTGTCCCCACGAGGTCCTGCTTCTGTGCAGTGTGTCCTCATCTGCTCTTCCTGTTGGGCACCACTCATTTGGGATTAGGGATCATCTAGTGACCTCATTTTACTTTTAAACACTTCTTTAGAGCCTCATCTACGTATACAGCCACACTTTTATTTCCTGAAATTGGAACCTCAACACAAAAATCTGGGGGACAGTTCAGCTCTTAACACTAAATGAAAACATAACGTGGTTCCTGACATTTTGAGATGAGCATGGGTTTAGAAGCATCCAGACAGAAGAGCAGGTGGCCAGACACACACAGAGCAGGGGCAGGCTCAGCCGTGGGGGCCAGTCAGAGCGCAGGGGGCTAAAGTCACCCTGGCAGGTCCGCTTGGGCCCTCACAGCCTCTTCAGACCCATCCTGGCTCCACTGTGGCCACAGAGCAGTCTCGGGAGCCCCCATGTGGTCATCAGGTGCCATTGCAACTGCTCCAGACCAGGTGGTTTCCAAGACCCCAGCAGAGGTCACAGGTATGTGGCCTCCAGTCACTGGGCCAACTGTGTTCACCAACCACACCCAGCCCCTAATGATACTTACAGGAACCAGGACAAAATGAGACATTTCATACAAATAGTATTTCAGAAACAAAGGAAATGACCCCAAAGAAAATGAGCCAGAGGGAATGAGAGACAAGACCAAACAGGTGGGTGACTTGAACAGGCATCTCCAGGGACCCCCACAAAGCAGAAGCCTCTGGGGAGGCTTCAGTGAAATGGACCACACCATGGACACACCTGGTGGCCCTCATGTGATGGGAAACCAGAGGCCCACATGCCCTTACCTAATCACAGCCCACCTGTGACCAGACCCAACTCATGATCCCATGAACTGGCATCACAGAGCTGCCAAACAAAGTCACACTGGGTAAAAACCCAAAGTACAGAAGAGACATTGATGTGTCCACGTTGTTCTAATGGGGTTTGGAATAAGCATAAGCCGGGGACGGACCAATCTCCAAGCAGAAGATCCCATGTGGTGACGGGGAGGCTCCAGCTCATGGGAGTAGCTCTGCCCCCACACTTGGCTCTGCACGGCAGTGCGTCTTCCCTGCTGAGGACAATGCACAAAGAAGGTGCAGCGTCACCTTCCAGTGCAGAACATGACAGCTCCCTCAGGCAGGTGCCCAAGGTCGGCATTCCAGGGACCACCCTTGTGGACAGCATGCCCACACTATCCACGTGCAAACCCAGTGTCCTCAGGAGGAAACCATGGAGCAAGCCATTGAAGGGCATCCCTCCAAACAGCTGCCCAGTCCTGGGAACTGTCCAGGCCCTCAAACCCAAGGCAGTCTCTGGAACTACATAGCCAGTGCGTCCCGGGGGCAACTAGATGTTATATGGGGTCCTCGGCAGGGTCCTGGAATGGAAAGCACAACACTGGCTGAGAGGGAAGGAAATCTGAATAGATGTGGGTTTTAGTCCATAAGGCCTCAGCATGAGGGCACTGATTGTGATGCATGTGACGGTGACGCTGTGAGATGGGATCTCAGGGAGACAAGTGGTGAGACTGCTTTCTAAGTCATCTGCAAATCTGCAGCTGTTCTAGAAAATACATTTATTATAAGTTTTAACAGCCTGAAAATAACAACAACAGAGCTTCCCTCTCTGGCCTCAGTTCCTGCTGTGACTGCGTGTTTTCTCAGTGCATGTTTTCCTGTGCTTGCTTCTTCAGCTTCTCTGGTTCTTGTGTGGTGTTGTGTTAATTATAAAGAGTCTTGGGTGTTTTTAATTTCCATATGAGAGTATCTACTTAAAATGTTGTTTGTCCTCACCTGAGGATATTGTTTTTTCATTACTTTTATTTATTTATTTTATGGTAAAAGTTATATCTTTTGTCTAATATTTATTATAGTTACCATTCAGTCCCCTTATGCCTTTCTCCCCCCCAAGCTCCCTTGCTTTTAGAGAGAGAGGAAGAGAGAGAGGAAAACATCAACTGGTTGCCTCCTTTGCTCGGACCAGGGATGGAACCCACCACCTAGGTGTGAGGCCTAGCCGGGAATCAAACCCACAGCCTTTCAGTCACAGAACAACACTCCAGCCAACTGGGCCACAGCAGCCAGTGCAGCAATATCCACTTTTTAACTGATTAGTTTATTAAGCCATTAATATTATTGTAATTACTAGTATTATGTCTTATTTTTACCACTCTGCTTTATTTTTTCATTCATATCTATATTTTTTTATTTATTTCTTCCTCATTTCTTGCTTGCTTTCATTGTATATATTTCTGAGATTTTTTTCCGGTGTTTGTTTGCTGGTTTAAAAAGGTATACAATCCTTGGATTCTTTTTAAGACTCATTTTTTACTACCTCTTCCCATTTACAGAACTTACTAATAACCACAACCTCTCAACAAGGCACACACATTGGCCTGATCTGTGTTCCTTGAGAGTCCCACCCTGCCCTCGAGCCTGTGGACGTGTTCAGGAAGTGCAGTTCCAGGTACCTTCTCCTTTGCAGGCACCTGCTCCTTGGCACTGGGTGACCTTGCCTTTTGTCAGCGGTAACTTTACTCTCCCTGCTTCACTTCTCACAACAGCTCCGGGAATTTCTCCTTTGTGAGGACCCGCCTGCAATGTTGGCGTGAGGGTCTCTGTCCAGCAAGGATTCTGAGGCCTCCTTCCCCTAGAAATGCTTTCATGACACCCTTACATTTTTTAATTATTTGCTGGAGGTCAGGTCGCAGGAGCAAAGCTTTTTCTTTGGTTCTTTAAAATCTTCCTCCGCCGTCTCCGGGTGCCCCGTGGAGCTCAGAAGTCTGACGTCACAATGACTTTTTCTCCTTTTTGGGGTCCCCTGCTCTTTGGCTGACACTTTTTCAGTCTTTCCTCTTTTTTCTAACATTCTTACATTCTGTATAGTTGTAAGAGGGCGTGGTTTCCTCACTGTCTCTCTGGAATTTTATATAATCTTCCACCTTTGGGACCTGTCAGGACGCTGCGGGTTGCGGTCGCTACAGGTGGGCGGGGTCCCCACGGAGACGACAGCTGGCCAAGCTGGGGCTCGGGAGCCCCCCTGTGGCCATCACGAAGCATGGCATGTTCTGCCTGCCGCTCTTCAGCTGGGTGGGGCTCTCAGGTAGGTGAGCTTTGCCGGCGGTCCCAACTGCCAGAATATGTGTCCCCTTCACTTCTCCCCCAGCCAACTCTTATCCTGGTTGAGTCCCCGTGTGACGTCATGTGGTGGAGAGGCGTGCCCTGACACGGCCTCCCAGACCCTGCTCCCCCTGCATTGCACAGGGCGCCCCACCTGTGCAACTTCTATCTTTCCTAAGGCACAGAGCCCGTCCTACTGGGAGGGAAGAGTTAGCCCAACTTCAGCGCCCAGAGACGCCTGAGGCGCGGCTCTGCGTGCTGAGGTCTGCCACTCCCCACGCGCTAGGCCTCCAGGGCACAGAACAGCCCACCCCCACGCCCGAGACCCTGGCTGACGCGCCACAGCTTCTTTGCAGTGACCTGTGGTGGCCTAGAAACTGCTGGTGAGCTCTCAGCACTGTGGGAGTTCCCACGCAGGCACGGGCCAACCCGAACTTCCTTGTGTTCAGCCTTATGCCACAAAGAATGAGTAATATTCTTTTTTTCTTTTTGTTTAAAGAAGGAAAGAAACATCAATGTGTGGTTGCCTCTCAGGAGGCAACCGACTGGGAGTAGAGCCAGCGACCCTTTGGTTTGCAGGCTGGAGCTCAGTCCACTCAGTCACACCAGCCAGGGCAAGAATGAGTAATATTCTTCTCCATCCTTGCCAAATTTCTCCAGCTCGTGGCTCCCATCACCATGAGCCCCCTTCTTGGTCATGGGGATGGTGAGGTGCAGCTATCCTTGGTAAAACCTCACAGAGTGAAACGTAGTGAAGGGGATCTGGTGTCCCCGCCAAGGTCTGGCCAGTGCTACAAGGTGTATTTATTTCACCTGCAATATTCCTTCCTAATTTAACGACAGGTTGGACGTTTGTTTGGGGGGCTGCCGGTAAAACATAAAGGATCGAACAGGGGCATGTATTAGCCTTGTCTCCCAAAACAGCACTACAAGGAGAATTCTGACAACAGCAAATGCGTGTCCACCCATTCCACACTCCAGGACTGTACTTGACCTGTCTCATGACAGCTCATTTAGTGCCCAGGGTGCCTAGCTTACAGAGGGGAAACTGTGCTGAAGGCCAGCTCAGACTCCCAAGTGAACTCAGCGCTCCCTGGTGGGCTGTCAGACTGGAACAGAACAGTGGGGGCACCCAGGCCCCCGCCCCCACCCAGCTCCACTGACACAACCGTGCCCATTCACCGCCTGTAAGATACCATGTTCCGTGGGCCCACGGAGCCTCCATCGGGAAGAGGCCCCATGTTCCTTGGCTGGCCCACTCTGCTGTGCCCCTGTCCCCACCTCACCGAAGGCCCTGCTCTGTGTCCCACGCACCTCACTGCCCTCGTGGATGGGGTACAGCACCGGCCACAGAAACAGCACTGTGTACCAGCAGCAGGGAGGGTCACACTGGGGAGCTGGAAAACCCCAGAGTCCAAGCCCAAGCCCAGGAAATACCCTCCCCACCCTTCCTCACCCACAGTAGGAGAACCTGCCCCGGCACTCCAGTCCCTCTGTGTCCTGAAATTCTGCAACAGCCTCCACCCAGGTCACCCACCAGGGGACTCCCCTTGTGTGCGACAGCAGGCCTGTGGGGCCCCATTCCTACCCCAGGAACTGACCCTGACGAAGGGGCCAGGCTGACCGCTGGCTCTCTGCAGGTGGCTGACGGGACCTCAGTGTGACCCGTGGGAACAGAACCAGAAGCACCCAGTTAGGTTATACATTTAGGTCTATGATCAGTTTTGAGTTCAATCTGATGTGTGTTGTAAGGAAGGGATCTATTGTGGGTTAGATCATGCCCCCCAAAAAAAGACATGCTGAAGTCCTACCCCCAGTACCTGGGCATGGGACCTTATTTGGAAATACAGTTGACCCTTGAACAATGCCAGTTTTAACTGCATGGGTCCACTTAAATTAATAATTTTTTATATCCACATATAAATGGACCCACGTTGTTCCAGGGTCAACTGTAGAGTCTGCAGATCTCATAAAGCTAAATTGATAACATCTGAGTACAATGACTAGCATCCTTATAAGGAGAGAGAGGTTTGAAATCAGACACAGGAAAGGAAAGGATGCTGTGTGAGGACAGAGGCAGAGGTCTGAGCTGCAGCTGCAATCCAAGAACACTGAAGCCTGCTGGCCACCTCAGGAGCTGGAAAGGGGGCTCGGGGCGTGTTCTCCTTCAGAGCCTCCCAAAGAGCCAACCATGCCTGCACCTTGAACTCAGCCTTCTGAACTGGTAGAGAAGACATTTCTGTTATTATAAACCACCCAGGTTGTGGTCATTGGTCATAGCTGCCCTAGGACACTGATCCAAGAGCCTGACTTCATTCTTGTGTGTATCCACCAGTCACAGTATCGTTTGTTGGAAAGACTCTCCTTTCCCCATGGAGTTGTCTTCACACTCCTGTCAAAAGTCAGTTGATGGTGGCCAAGACATGGCGGCAATGACAGTGCCCTTAGATCGAGAAGTGGATAAGGAAGCTGTGGTGCATGTACACAATGGAACACTGCTCAGCCATAAGGAAAAATGAAATGCTGCCATTTGTGGCAACATGGATGGATCTTGAGAATACTATGCTAAGTGAAATAAGTCAGTCTAACAAAGCTAAGAACCATAGGATTTCACTTGTGTGAGATGTAAAACTGAAACTCATAGACACAGACAACAGTTGGTGGTGACCTGAGGGAAGGGGAGTCAAACAGATGGTGATGGAAGGCGGTTTGACTTTGGGTGGTCGGGTACATGGTGTGATATACAGATCATGTGACATAGCAACACACACTTGAAACCTCTGTGATCCTACTAACCAGCCACCCCAATAACGTTAATTAAAAAAACCAGCTGTGTTGCGGTCCTGACCGGCAGGACCGCATGTTGTTGTGGAATGCTTGTCCTATATCCCCAGACAAGTGATGAACAAATTCACATGGACTAAAGGAATCCCGTGGAGAAAAGGGATGTGATGGCTGATCTCTCAGAGAGAAAAAAGCCCTCACTCCTGCCTCCACAGGCTTTTATTGATACTCTAGGTACTTTACATCCAGAGTGGTTATCATTAACTATGCACAGGTTCACTTTAGGTGTTTACCATAACAAAAGAAAGAAAGTCGCCAGTAGCTTCAAAGAGAAAGGTCATCTACAAATGTAAAGGAGAGAAAGCTGGGCTGTTTATATTCGTGCTTGGGAAGTCTAGCACAAGTCACAGTAAACTTGTGCTGTCTCCATCCCAGGTGAGGGAGTTTTTAGCAAGAGCAAGTTTCAAAGCGGCCTAGGAGCAATGCATGCCTGATTTCCCACGGGAGACAGATCTATGGATGTCTCCTGCACACTGAACACACATCTGTCTGTTTTCAGAACAGAGCTGAGCCACATAAGACATTACCATGTGGATAGGTTCCCTATACAACATCATGAAACCAGGAGGAAATGAATACGACAACATCTAAAATCTAAAAAAACTATGCTAATAGGTTGTGTCTTGGGATTAACTCCTCATCTCTCTGAGTCTCAGATTTCTTCTCTGGAAAGTTGATGGTAGAAAATATACAGGGTCCAGCACAAATAATGCCCTTTTTTATAACAAAATTTGTTATCACAAAATAAGAAGCATGTAATTCTGTAACATAACTGTATCACACTCAAGCACACTATATGACATTTTACGTGTCATGTCCAAATTAAACCTATAAGTTATTACATCCACATTATTACCTTACCAACCACACCCAAGCAAGCCTTTGTTCTGCTGGATCCTGCATATCGTGAAGATTGTATAGATTGATGGATCAACCACAGCAGATGTTTAGCTGGTAGTTGGTTTTGCAGGATATATTTGTTGGACCTGCTGTGGTTCTTCAGATTTATAAATTTCCTCTCACTCAAGAAAAGCCTTTTACCTCCATCTTCAGTTGCCTGTGGTCATTCAAAGTTTGGAAAAACACCTGGAAAGCAAACTGCTAAGGACTTTGCGACGCTGTTTATCTGGTGTGGTTTTTGTTTTTGGTGTGGCCTGTAAGTGGATTTCTGGAGGAGGCAGAAATGCCCCAGTCCCACTCAGATGTTTGGAACGATTTTGGATGCAGTTAATTCATTCAACTCTGTATCTGACACACTTTATTCATACAGGTTCTTCCTGAGACACTTACTGATCTTTAGTATTAGTCAGAAAACCAGACACTCAAACTATACATCCCTTGAGATCTGTCCCACATATGCCACAGATGATATTCTTATATAATTCTCTGCATGTGGAGGCACTTTCCAAATCTGGACCTGAATGGCAGATCACAAGACCATATAGAGAGGTTAGTGCTCTTTGAGTGCGGAGGCAGGGCCTCCTGTTTAGCAGTATAGGTTTTGGGGAAGGCAGAATGGCATTATGGGTGAGAAGGGACAGGCAGGACCCTGGACTCATTCCAGTCCTCTCTAAAATTGTTGCCAGTTCTCGCTTTTCCCACTTCAGCTACTGGCCTTCACCACGTGCCTTTGCACCCCAAACGCTTTCACCTTCATCTTGCGCCCTGCTGGGACCTGCACTGGACTGTGATGCTCAGAGCCTCAAAGTCAGCTGTAGAAACACCGGTGAGAGCCCACTGCTGAGAGCCCCCTATTTCTCTTTTCCAGCTTTCTCCTTGATCTCTCTGAATTTTGTTCTACACTTTGTAGGATATGAGTGCCTGGGAAAACACATAGTTCCAGGTTGAAAAGTGAAAATGCCACAGAGAAGTGCTGTGACTTCAAAGTCGTTAACCTGCCTTTTCCTCCCCTCATCAGTGAGGCTGAGAGGAGGAAAAATATTTACCTCAAAGGGCACTTTTAAGAGTTAAATGTGCTATGAGATGATTAAAAAACAATAATCTTGTTTTAAAATAAGAAATGATATTAGACTTAACTGCAACATTATTCCAGCTTTACTTGATAGATATTTTTAGAGTGTTGCCTTCAGAAACTGCAAGTCACACATTTTTCCCTCTATTTCACATGGACACTTTCCAAGATCGATCTTATACTACGACAGAAAACAACACTCAATGCATTCAAACAATTCCAAATTACACACACTATGTTTTCTGACAACAATGGCAGGAAATTAGGAATCCACCACAGAAGACAAAAACATGAACGAATGCAAGTATTTGGGGATGAAACAGCACCCTACCAAACACACCGTAGACATAAAGTAAAACAAACACAAAACCCACGTCTACATCGAGACAAACAAAGTGCAGATGGCGTCTCAGAAAACCTGGATGTGGCAAAAGCCGCTGCAAGAGGAAACTCTGCAACTGGGCAATCCCATCAAAAGAGCAGAAACTACAAAGCCATTTGAATTCATTTCTGTACACACTAGAAAGGAAGTAACAAAACAAAAAGTGAGCTGAAGTAAAATAAAACAAAGATCAGTGCCAGAAAAACAGAATTAGAAAAACAATAGAAAAAAACTAATGAAACTAACGCCTGGTTCTTTGAAAAGATAAATTTGAAAAATCTCTAGTAAGACTTACCATACAGTAAAAGAAAGAAAAACACCATGAAATAAAATCAGAAAGAAAAAAGAAACTAGAATTGACAATGCAAAAACACAAAGAATCATTGAAGAGTGCTGTAAACAATTATATACAAATAATTTGACAACTTAGTAAAATGGACACAATTTTAGATCATACACCCTTTGAAGGTTAATCCAGGAAGAATTGCATAATCTAAACAGATCAATTAGTACCAATGAAATTGGAGCAGTAATGAAAACACCCAACAAGCAAAAGCCCAGGACATGATGACTTTGCAGGTAAATAATACCAAACACTTAAAAATTAATTAGTACCTATCCTTTTCAACTAATCCATAAATGGAAGAAGTACACTTCCAAATTTATTTTACAAGACCAGCGTTATTCTAATACCAAAACTAGACAAAGACACTGCAAAGAGACTTAAAGGCTTATATTCTTGACAATCATACATGACAAAGTTGTCAAGAAAATACTAGCAAACTAAATTTAACACTATATGAAAATGATTATACACACTGATCAATTAGGAATTATAGCAGTGATGCAGCAATGGTTCAATACCTAGAAAACAATTGTGATTCATCACATCAAGAAACCAAAAAATGAAAATTGTATGATTCTGAGAAATGTAGAAAAAGCACTAAAAGATTTCAATAAGCATTAGTGATTTTAAAAAAAGGAGGGGATCTCTCAAGCCCTGGCTGGTGTGGCTCAGTGGATCGAGCTCTGTCCTGTAACTGAGGGGCTGCTGGTTGGATTCCTGGTCAGAGCACATATCTGACTGCAGGCCAGGTCCCAGGTCGAGGGTACGTGATAGGTAACCAATCAATGCGATGTTTCTCTCACCCATTGATGTTTCTCTTCCTCTCCTTCTCCCTCCTTTTCCCTCTCTCTAAAAATAAATAAATAAAATCTTTCTAAAAAGTCTCTCAGAAAAGGTTTATAGAAGTTATTTATTTCAGCTTGATAAAGGCTATATATGACAACCTCATAGCTAACATCATAATCATTTGTGAAAAATGAAAGATTGTTTTTTAAAATATATTTATTGATTCTGCTATTACAGTTGTCCCATTTCCCCTCTGTCCTGCATACCCCCTCCCACCCACATTCCTTCCCCCCTTAGTTTGTGTCCATGGGTCACACATACAAGTTCTTTGGCTTCTCCATGTCCTATACTACTCTTAACCTCCCCCCTGTCTATCTTCTACCTACCATTTATGCTTCTTATTCCCTGTACCTTTTCCCCCTCTCTCCCCACCCACTCCCCTGATGATAAACCTCCATATGATCTCCATTTCTGTGATTCTGTTCCTGTTCTAGTTGTTTGCTTAGTTTGTTTTTGCTTTAGGTTTGGTTGTTGATAGTTGTGAGTTTGTTGTCATTTTATTGTTTATATTTTTTATCTTTTTCTTTTTATTAGATAAGTCCCCTTAACATTTCACATAATAAAGCCTAGGTGATTATGAGGGTCTGAGAGGGAACAGTGCTGCTTGCTCAGCTCTCTGCTGGCTTTCAATCACTTCCTCTACCACCCACGAGCAAATTGGGCCCTTCTGGTGCTGATTCCCAGGTGGGTGGGTGGGTTTGTGTACATTCTAGGACCCTGTGGGTCTCTACAACGAACTGTCCTGTGAGGCTGGGAGTTTCTCCTGCTGCCTCAACCTCCACAGGTTCTTTTCAATCAGAGGCTTTGAGGCTTTATTTCCCCACACTGGAACCCTGGGTTGTGGGTCTGTCTCACTCCCCAGTTGTTCCTCCAGTTTTATCCACATGCAAATGTGGGACCACCTGTTCCACCAGCGCTGCCTTGCCATGAGTCCTCTCTGCCTGGCTGCCTGTCTTCACCCCTCTCATTAGTCTGGATGAATGTTTCTTCTTTAACTCCGTGGTTGTCAGACTTCTATACAGTTTGGTTTTCTGGCAGGTCTGGTTATTTTTTGTTTTTAAATTTGTTGTTGTCCTTCTTTTGGTTGTGCGAGGATGCACAGTGTGTCTGCCTATGCCTCCATTTCCCCACCACCATGATGCAATCATGGGCCAATCTACACAGTCACCTCATGGAAATACAGTCACTGGGGGAGAAGTGGGTAAAGCCAGTGAGGGGCAAAGCCAGCTGATCTCCCCTCCTGCTCTGTTTCTCTCCAAGACTCTAACCCCCTCTCATCAAAGCTTTTGGCAGTTTCTCACATCTGCCTGTTCCCACCCCTTGGCTGGATTCTGTGTCCAGACAGGATGAGAATATGTGTGCACGCCAACCATCTGGCCTATAACTTGGTCTATGCCTGCATGGCCTGTAAGGATGTGTTTCCGGGGACAGAACACATAAGGTTGGGATCAGAGCACAGCGGTGGGGAAGAGTGTTTGCAGGATCCAAGATGAATGTGGCCATAGTACCTTCTCACTGCCTTGCCCCCAAATCCATTCTGACAATGCCCTCATACACTCTCTCCACTATGTTCTGCCCTTACCTTCCCTCCCTGTCCTGACCATCCTCTTCCCACCCCCACCCTCCCATTTCCCTCCCTCTCAACCCATCCAGGGCTCTGGTCTGCAGGAAAATCAAACAGGGCCAAAGCTGAGCTGGTTCTCATGGGCAAAGAGGCCCAGGAGGGCAGATGTCTGTGGATGAGAGGAGATCCTCTCTGGCTGAGGAGAGAGCCAGATTGAGGAGGGCATGGGCAGGGGAGAGGGCATTCACACCACAGGAGGACAGTCATTGACCAGCTGGCTGCCCACCCCAAGGGCTTCTGGGTGCTGCTGCCTCCTGGACCCTTTGTCCTTACTGCTGAGGTGCCGCTTTCCAGGAGGGTCTGAGCTCAACTCCCCACTATTCCTGTTTCTGAAAAGTCCAGAGGGACTGAGCTGCCAAAGGTCCTTTAGATTTCCTGACAAGTGGACTGGAAACATCCTCCCATCCTGCCGACCTTCTTGCCAAAATACCTCCAAATTAAGTACTTTCTCTTTGTCCACAAAAGCAAACAGTTGAATGAACAAGCCCCCTTCTCTCTACACCACAACCAACCCACTATCGCCCAGAAATACCACCCAGAAGACAGAAATCCAGCTGGTCTCCTTCTATGGAATTTTCTTTAGAGACTCACTTTCTTCAAAATACCTTTATGTTTATTTTTTAAAATATCTAGTCAATTGTGACATCTACATTCATTTTTTAGAAGAAATACTTATGGGAAGGAAATCAAGAATCATTCACTCTTGAGGAATGAAATTAAGCAATGGCTATTTATGTATTTATTTTTAAAATAATGTTTATTAAATTGTTGGGGTAACATTTGTTAATATTTCAAGTGCACAAGGTCTGTCCAGAAAGTACCCAGCCACACACTATGAATAATAAT
Source organism: Macrotus californicus (assembly GCA_007922815.1). Lineage (NCBI taxonomy): Eukaryota > Metazoa > Chordata > Mammalia > Chiroptera > Phyllostomidae > Macrotus > Macrotus californicus. Next base: position 25,391 of record VMDR010004327.1, on the reverse strand, counting down.
TTACTGAAGAAGATACAAGAAACATTGTACACAGGACAATGATGCTCAGTCCCCTTCTCTGGGGACTCACCCCAACTCTGAGCTGTAGTGAGAGCTGAGTCTCCCAGGTGATTTGTGTTTCACCAAAAAACTGCACCAGATGTGATGCATGAGCAGGCACATTGTCATGATGAAGCTGCCAATCACCAGCTACAAATTTAGAAACAGATTGGGCAAAACCCAGGGTAGTTCCAGGCCCTGCCCACCCACAATGTCATTCTCCCCTCCCTGGCACATGCACTGTAAGACAAGGAGGCCCGTTCTGTGGAATTAAGGACCACTATATGTATTGTCTTGATCCATCACTCAACTTCATGTTTGGAAATTGACTCCTGATAAAACGAATACTAACAAAATATCATATGTGACACATGTGGAGAAGATCTCAAATGATGTGTAATTTGACTGCCTTATTTTCAGACGAAAAATGAAAATCAGTAGTTGTGTCTGCCTTTTTTTACTGAGTATAAGTTTTCAGGGAGGGCCTGCATGATGTAGGCATATCAGACACAGAGCTGAAGGAGTGAACCACATCCCAAATCACACCAAATATCTGAGTGGGCCTGGGGACTTTCTGCTGCCCTAAGAAGTCCCTCAATGGGCCACACCAAAAACAAAGCCAGGACTGGGTGAATGGCATTGCAAACTCCTGGACAGTTTGTTTTCCAGGTGTTGTTTCAAACTTTGAATGGCCACAGGCAAGTAAAGATTGAGGCAGAAGGCTTTTCGTGAGTGATTAGAAATTTATAAAGTGAACAATCACAGCAGGTCCAGCAATATATGCTAAAATACCAGATACCAGTAAGCACCTGCATGGCTGAAACAATTAATTTATCCAAATCAATACAATATATGTTTTGCACCATCAACATTTCAAAGAAGCAAACTGAGGCACAGAGAAATGAGAGGTTAACCCCAAGACACAAACTACAAATGGGCAGAGTCACCATGTGACATGGGCTTGGCCAGTGCTCACCTGGTGAAACTGTAGCCAGGATAGTTGGGTGCTCTTGAATGTCAGAAAGGTAAAAAGGAACATAATCAACAAAAGGAAACAGCAAACAAAATACAACCAGAGACATTGAAATTAAGAACAATCTAACAATGGCCAGAGGGGAAGGGGGAGGGAACAGTGGGGGGAAGGGTTTCCAGGAAACACTATAAAGGACACATGGACATAACCAAGGGGGAGGGTGGGAGCGGGGCAGGGGGGTGGGATTGGCTGGGGTGGGGGGGGAGTGTTGGGGAGAAAATGCAGACAACTGTAAATGAACAACAATAAAGTAATTAAAGAAAAAAAAAGGTAAAAAGATAAGTAGTCATATAAATGATGTTTCTACATGTGAATTTTGGTACCATGGACACTACAAGGCATTTCTACATTATGCCTTCTAGAGAGCCCCCAGTGTGCAAGCCTTACCCAAGGACAAACTGTCATTTTCACAATAAGCGACACAGAAAGGGGTGTATTGGGTTTGTCAGAGTCCGTTTGTTTGTTTCTGTAGGATGGCTCTAGTGGCAGTTAGTTTTCCTCAACTTTATCAGATACAAGTTTTTATTGAATTGTGACTGCTGTTATATCATCGTGTGTTTAAAAGAAACAAAAGTGAAGTTTTATAACCATTTTAATATTAAAGATGGAAGAAAATATGAACCATTTTAGGCATATGATGCTTTACTATTTAAAGAAAGATAAAAATGCAGCCGAAATGAACAAAATGTGCAGTGTATGGAGAAATTGGTGTGACTGATAGAACGTGTCAGAAGTGGTTTGTGAAGTTTCATGCTGGAGATTTCTCACTGGACCGTGCTCCACAGTGGGGTAGACCAGTTGAAGTTTATGGCATTGAAATAGAGACCTTAATTGAGAACAAAAACAATCAACATTATACCATGCGGGAAATAGCCTACGTACACAAAATGTCCAAATCAATAAAGTTTTTGGTGAAAATGGAAAGTGTGTCTTTTACTTTATGGAAAATAAAACCATACAGACATCACAATGAATATCCAGAAGAATAAATGTCTTGGGCTCACCCAGAAACATGCAGCACTTCAGTGACGTGTTTGGAGGGACAGGAGTGCACAAGATTAAAAATATCTAAGCTACAGATGTACAATGTAAGTTTAGGTGGGAGAAAATTATTCAATTCTTTTTTCAAGGTGCTTTGTTAGCTGAGAGAGAACTGGCCTCCCTTTATGGGTAATTTGTATTAACAGCATTGCCCCAGTGAGTCAAAGGCTTAGAATTTATAGAAAAAGGAAAAAAGAGGCCTAAAGATTTCAGACTATTGCTCAGGGACCTACAGGCCAGAACTGAAGCACCCTGAGGTCTGGATGAACCACGTTTTGTTTAACTCTGAGGCTTCATCTACCTCTGACATGGAGGGGAAAATCTGGAGAATTTCTCTCTTCCAAACTTGAAGACAGTGTGCAGGAACAATACACACAATGAGAACCTGCTTGATCTCAAATTAAGGCATTGTTTTTCGTTTTCCTTTAATTTGATTTTTGATATTCTCACTATGAAGATTGCAAATTTATAAAAGTGATAAATACTTGATGATTTCAGGAAGAGAAATAGCCCAAAAGAATCTATATGACTCAGGAAAACAAAGCAGTTTTGCTGATAAACACCTCTCACATAACTAAATGACTCAACATATAATTAAAAGGAAGGCTCATGAACGACCAATGTGATAGCAATGGATGACCTGAACTCAATGGTGTTTCAAAAATAAAACAATGATGACTCCCAATCACTCTGAATGGTAGAAAGTACTCACAGTCAGAGAAGGCTAATGACAATGTGACAGCTACAGTCTATTCCGTTTGGAATCAGGTTGGAATGATAAAATGTAAAAACATTCATATGCCCATCTTTCTACCAGCAGCCCCATTTCTGAGTAAGTCTATTGAGACAAAGGGTAACACACTTCAAGAAATGCGTCATGTTGAGTCATGTGGAGCTCCAATGGCACTGTAAGATGGCATCCCTGTGGCAAATGGCACCCCATAGGGGACATGATGGAAACAAGTGAGGCCCCAGATCCTGACCTAGAGAACTTTGGTCTTTCAGGAGACAAGTTGTACAGAAACAGATAGAAAGCTTAGTTTTATCTTCTTTGTGTGTGTGTGTATAAGCCATCCTAGCAAGTGTGATAATGAGTAAAGTTTGGAGAAAGAAGGGAGGGAGGGACATTGAAGTTTTCCTGGATGAGGCGTGCACCTTAAGGGTCCTATAGAAGTCGTAACAGTGAAAAGTGTTCCATAGCATCTGTGGTACCAGCCCTCCAATGTAGAACCATCATTTACAAGATAAATGTAAACCATCGTTTACAATAGTGAACTCACCTGTTCACTTCTCTGGCATTCAACACCACCCACCACATTCTGGACCAGCCTCCCAGCAGGGAAGCACAGGCCACCTCCTCAACTCAAGGTGACTCTGCCAACATCTAGTTTTAGTCATGGGAACATCCCCTCATCTGTATGAGACTGAGCTTGCTTCTCTGAAAAGTGGGTGGTAGAAAATAAGCCGTGCATAATTTTGGATTTATTGGTTTAGCTATGCAGGTTATCTCCTGGTTGTTGGTCCTTCAGAATGTAGAGCCGGACCTGTTGTGATTGTTCAATTTTATGAACTTCCTGTCCACGTAAAAAGCACTCTGTCTTTGTCTTCACAGGCCTGTAGCCATTCTGAGATTTAGACAGTACATGGAAAGTAGCCTTCAAAGAGTCTGTGATGCCATTTATGTGGCCCTGGTTGGTTTTGTTGTTGTTGTTTTTGTTCTTTTTGGTGGCCAGAATAGTCATTTTGCAGGCAGCAAAATACTGAAGGCCCTCATATTTTGAAGTGATTTTGAATGAACTTCATTCATTTAACTATATATGATACAGCTGCTACATGCAGGCACATTCTGAGACAATTAGCAACCCTCACTGAGGGATGAAGACAAGATCTGTTAACTTCAGTTTTAGTAAGAAAGCCAGACAGTCATAGAAGACGTTATTTGGAGTCTCTTTTCTATATGCCACTCGTGGTACTTTCATAGCCATTGCTGCATCAGGGGGCATTTTTTACATGCTGACTAGAAAAAGCAATCACAGGTCCATATAAAAAAGGGAGTGGTTTTTGTATCCATAAGAAAAACCGCATGTTTCCACCGAATTTAGGATACACTTGAGAGCATTAGCTTGTAGGTGAGGAAGGCCTGGCAGAACCCTGGATCTGCTCCAGGCGCATCCTAATCTGCCTGTTACTATTCTTCTCACCACTTGCTCCCACGGCAGGTGCTGACCCCACTCTGCCGCTCATCACCCTTTGCTTCACCACCATTGTTTTGTGACATAAAGAGGACACATGGCCAGACCCTGTAAACTCCAGTTCCACAGAGTCACTTGTACAAAACCTGGTGAGAACCCCTGGCAAGAAACCCATTTCTTTTTCCAGGTTTATCCAAAATCTATTTGTGTTTTTGCTACACTTTTAGAGGACATGAAGAGCTAAACATGGACATAGTTCTCAGTTTAATATATTGGAACTGTCAGAGATAAGTGGTAATTTTAATGTGTAATTTACCTTGGGTTTTGTTTTTTTTTTTAATCTTAAATACTGAGATTGAAAAAGGACTTATCTCAAAAAGTTCTTTTGATAGTTAAATTAGAAATTAAATGTTTAAATAGCAGTAATTTTGACTGATGATACTATGTTTTAATAAATGAATAATAAACAATGACCTTAACTGCCACATTAAAACACTTTGAGTGACATCGTAAATATTTATAAAGGGTTTTATCAACGATTTCTATGTGAATTAATGTGGAAGTTACATTGCCTCAAAAATCTCTCAAGGACTTCAGGTCAAGATGGTGTCATAAGTAGGCATAGCTCACCTCTTGGCACAACCACAACAAAATTACAACTAAAATATGAACAACCAAGACTCAGGAACATCAGAAATCAAGCTGAGTTGAGTATGACAGCTACGAAATAGAGTTCAATGGAAGTCTGACAACTATGGAATTAAAGAAACCATATCCATTCATTCCTCTAGGAGGGGCACAGACATGGAATGGGCTGTCCAACACTCATGCGGATAAAAATCTGGGAGGAATATCTTGGGAGTGAGGAGTCCCAGATCCACACCAGGTCCCTCAGCCCAGGATTCCAATGCCAGGAAGATAAATCTCCACAACTTCTGGCTGCAAAAACCAGAAGGGGACTCAGTCGGTGGAGGAAACTTCTGGAGCGCCAAGCAGTTCCTGCTAAAGAAACTACACACCGACTCACCTACTCAGATCCCTCCCAGCACCGGAGCAGTGGCTTGAAAGGCATCAGCAGTACACAGGGAGAAAGTGAAGTGTCTGGCATCAAGGAGAGCAGAGGCCGTTGTCCCTTTTGCTAAACTCTCCCCTCACAGAACTGGTAAGCTGGTGTCATATTTGAGATTCTAACAACCTGGCTAACACTGTTTGACCCACTTTGGAGATCCACAGAGGCTCTGCCCCTCCCAATTTATAGCCCACCAGAACTGCTTTTCCATAAGAATGGCTGGTCTTGGCTCCTAAATCCTATCAAACAAGCAACAGCTGGCTTCAGTGAGCCCTAGTGGCAGCCAGATTAGATTTTCAGCTTGGCACAACTTGGGAATCTCCAAGCTCAGCAAAAATAGCAGCCATCTCAGATTGCTTTACAGCTCAGGCAGGGCATCCCAGACAAAACAGGGTGGTGGGGGCTGACTTTGGCCTGTACCACATGGGAAACCCAAGGGACAGTGTGTCTCAGTCCCGTCTGGCAGGACCGTGTGTTGTTGTGGAAGGCTGGTCCTATATCCCCAGACAAGTGACAGACAAATTCAGGCAGACTAAAGAAATCTGGTGGAGAAAAAGGGATGTCATGCCACTCTCTAAGTGAGAGAGTGCTAGGGCTTGCATGGCCACTCTGTGTGTGTGTGTGTGTGTGTGTGTGTGTGTGTGTGTGTGTGTGAGAGAGAGAGAAAGAGAGAGAGAGAGAGTGAGAGCCCGGATCCCTCGCCTGGACAGGCTTTTATTGACACTCTAGGTACATTATATCCAGGATGGTTCTCATTAATTATGCACAGGAACCCTTTGCGAGGTCACCATGACAAAAGAAAGAATGTTGCTAATCCCTTCAAGATAAAGGTAATTTGCAAATGTAAAGGGAAAAGAGGTTGAACTGGTTACACCCAAATTTGAGAGGTTTAGCATAGATTTTAGGAAATTACTTTAAAGATATGCAGTAAACATTAGTTGCCTCAATTCAAGGTGAGAGAGTTTTTAGCAAAAGTAAGTCTCAAGGTGGCCTAGGTGCAATGCAGGCCTGATTCCCCACGGGAGACCTATTCACGGATGTTCTCTGCACGCCACGTGTGTCTGTCTGCGTTCAGAACCTGAGCTGAGCCACAAGATCACATCACGCATGGATAGGTTACAGTAAACCCACCCAGTGGACAGCTACAGGCCATGTCAGAGCACCACTACCTGGTCACTGCCCAGCTGATCCTCCACAGATGGTGAAGGTTGGTGGTCTGTGGTCACAGCCAGTCCTTGTAGCTGACTGGCCTGCATAAACCCCTCCCACTGATATGCAAACAGCAACCAACTCTCGACTACAAGAGGAGGGTGTACTCAAACCACACGAAGGGCTGTCCTCAGGTACCCACCTTGAGTGATTGGGGAGGCTGTGCCACTGGACCCTATAGGACACCTACTACATTAGGCCATACTACCAAGGCAGAGTCAAAGCAGCTCTACCTAATACACAGAAACAAACACAGGGAGGCTACCAAAACAAGGAGACAAAGAAACATGGCCCAAATGAAGAAACAATTCAAAACAAGAAAAAGAGCTAAGCAAAATGGAGCTAAGCAATCTATCAGAGGCAGAGTTCAAAACTCTGTTTATAAGAATGCTGCAGGATCTTATTGAGGACCTAGGCAACTTTTAAAGACCCAGTCAGGAATGAAGGATACACTAATTGAAATAAAGAACAGTTTACAGGGAAACAACAGTAGAGTGAATGAAGCCAAGAATCAGATCAATGCTTTGGAACATAAGCAAACAAAAAACGATCACGCCGGACAGCAAGAAGAAAAAAGAATTAAAAACAATGAGGATAGTGCAAACAGCCTCTGGGGCAATTTCCAGAGATCCAACATTTGCATCATAGGAGTGCCAGAAGGAGCAGAGAAAGGGCAAGAATTCGGAAATCTATCTGAGAAAAATAGTGGAAGAAAACTTCGCTAATTTGGTGAAGGAAATAGACAGGCAAGTCCAGGAAGTGCAGAGTCCCAGTGATGATGGATGCAAAGAGGACCAATCCAAGACACATCATAATTAAAAGACCAAAGGTAAAAGATAAAGAGAGACTCTTAAAAGCAGCAAAAGAAAAGAAGTTAGTTACCAGATGATTGCCAGATGGGAGGGAGTAGGGGGAGAATAGGGAAGAGGCGAGGGGATTAAGAAGTATAAATAGTTAATTACAGAATAGCCATGGGGATGTAAAGTACAATGTAGGAAATGGAGTAGCCATAGAACTTCTATGCATGACCCACGAACATGGGAAATGTTGGGGGATTGCCTGAGGGAGTGGGGGTGGAGAGGGGCAAAGGGGTAAAAATCAGGACAACTGCAATAGCGTGATCAATAAAATAGAATGAAAAAAACTTCAAAACAGCTGGGAAGTGACTTTTAATGTAACAGGTTTTAATTTACATTTCTCTGATGATTAGTGACACTGAGCATCTTATTGTATGTCTCTTAACCATGAATTTCCTCTTTGGAGAAGTGTCTATCCAGGTTCCTCATCCATTTTGAAAATTGGATTGCTTGTTTTTTGGTGTTGAGTTTTTACGTTCCTTACACATTTTGGATATCAAACCCTTATCGGGTGTAATGGCGAGTTTCATTATTTCTCATTTTGTCACCACCCTGATGTGACCATGAGCCAATTTACATAATCACCCCATTGACAGCCAGTCACTGGGAATAGGGGAGAAAGCAAGAGGGAGGGAAAAGCTGGATGGCCCCCCATCCTGCCCCAGAGGCATCCCGTTTCTCCGAGAAACTCTAGATTATTTCTCATCCAAGCCTCTGGTGATCTTTCACACATCTGCCTGTTCCCACTGCTTTGCTGGATTCTCTGCCCAGACAGGATGAGAACATGGGCACAACCTGTCATCTGGCCTGCAACTTGGTCCACACCTGCATGTTACACAGGGAAGTGCTCCAAGGACAGAACATGATCAGTTGGTGATCAGAGCACAGCCGTGGGGAAGAGTTATGCAAGGATCCCCCCAAAATGTAGCCCTACTACCTTCTCACTGCTTTACCCCCCAAATCACCGTGACAACACCTTCATACACTCTGTCCACACTGTCTTACACCTTCAGAGGCAGTGCGGTGTAGGAGGAATCACAGGGGGCCTGGTCACAGGACATATGCTTCATTTTTGCTGTTGTGTTTTTTAAACAAATCGCTTGCTTTTTAAAAACTTCTTTAGATTTTTTTATTTTATAATTTATTGATATCAAAGAGAGGTATGAAGAGAGAGAGAGAGAGAAATCAATTTGCTGTTCCACCTCTTTAGTCATTCTTTGGTCAATTTTTATATGTGTCTTATGCCCTGACTGTGGATCAAACCTGCAACCTTGGTGTATAGGGATGATGCTGTAACCAACTGAGCTGCGATTGATCGATTTTTAAGTGTCATGGCACCAACAACATACATCCACTTGCCATCCACTTGTTGCCATCCACTTGTTGTTGTGTTTGCATTTCGTTGTGGTATATGTAGAGACAGAGACAGATTTCTCTTAATTTTTATTTATTTTTTGAGAGAAGGGAGGGAGAAAGTGAGGGAGACAAACATCACTGTGGTTACCTCTCAAGCGCCCCTACTGAGGACCTGGCCGGTAACCCAGGCATGTGCCCTGACTGGGAATCAAATCAGGGACCCTTGGGTTTGCAGGCCAGCACTCAATCCACTGAGCCACACCAGCCAAGGTTTATATGCCTTGGAAAGACCTCCTTCCTGTGCGGGAAATGGTAGATTAAGGCTGTCCTGGGGAAAACCAAAGACAACAAAGGAACAAATGGGGTTAATGAGCAGGAAAAGAGACCTTATACTTGTGCAGTGAGCGCTAGGTGCTCTACAGATTTTTACCTTTTTTGTTTACACTTAAAAACCTGCATGGATTTTTCCTTTTTGTTTCTAGGTGTTCATTACAGGGATGTTTTATATTTTACTTTAAAATCGGTATGGTTTTGTTAACCAATGTGACCCAAATAAATTTAATGTTTAGAAAAGGAAAAAGGAAAAGGAAAACGATTGATCCATCTTCCGGTGACCACTCGCCTCGCTGAGGTTTTACTGTCCCCAGCCACAACATGTTTTCTGCGTCCGCCTGGGTGCCCAGGACGGCTGGTGTGTCACTGGAAAGTCTGTATGGGCTTGTGTGCAACAGACTTAGGGGAACAGTTTCCAATCCCTAGCCCCTGTCCGGTACCCAGATTTGGCCTCTGCCCTCAGAGAGCCTCAGGTACTCCAAGTCCCCCTTCCGCTGCCAGGGTCGCAAGGTGCCCTTCAGAAGCTCTGAAGTGGATGTCCCGCCCCCGCAGTGGGCTGGGAGAGGGGGTCTCAGGTGTGCAAGGGGCCCCTTGCGGGCTGGCGATCCAGATCCGTCTGGCAGAAGTGGCCGCTTTTATCTGTTTCTTCTTTGTGGAGTGGTGATCTGTCCGTGGGGCGGGCCGGGCCTTCCAGCAGGTCGGCGGCGCTGGCGCGATCCTGCCGGCGAGGCGGGGGTGTGGCCGCGCAGCCTGCTCGCCAGAGATTGGAGCTGCGGGACTATTGCGGGAAAGACTGTCTCCTGTTTCCAGAGCTGCCTAGAAGGGCTGACCAGCACCCCCTGGTGCTTCCTCTCCGCCCACGGGGACCACTCACTGGCCGATCTGGACGGGCGCGGGGAACGGAGAGGTTGGCGGCTGCTGTCCCCTCCAGAGGTGCCCAGAGACCTGGGTACCGGGTGGCTGTTTCGGGCGCCCTGACCCGAATGTGGTCGCTCCTGGGTTCTGTTCGTTGGCGGCACGTGGGCAGCATTTTTCTAAGTTTTGATCCGGAGATGTGAGGAGGCACGACCCCCTCTGCCCACTTGACCCTGAAGCATCTCAGCCTGGACTTCCGTCACCGGAGGAAACTTTCCTGCCGAGTCCCGTTCAGGAGGTGGGGACCTGCACGAGCTGTGCGTGGAGACCCGCGGAGGCCGCCGCGGCGGGGAGAGTAGGCGCGCCTGGGTCCCGGCTGATGGACTCCATCGAAGACCCTTCCTCCGAAGCCCTGATGCGACTCCGGGGAGCGCAGTGAGCCGTCCTGCGGCAGAGGCAGGCTAGGCATCGCTTCGGTCTTGCCTGCCGCCTCCTGAGCCTCTTCCTCTTCCACACTCGTCCCGGGGGACCTGCAGTCCGCAGCCGGCACGGGAGACTCAGGCGCCTTCTACCCAGGGTTTCTGGCATCAAGAGCTGGGGAAGGGGTTCTCTGGCTGCCGGGACAACTGTTCCCCGCGCGCCAAGGTTGACCCGTTAGCCGCGTCTTAGACTTGTGCCCACAGCACCCAGGTGCACACTGGCGGGTAGTGCTTTCGCGACGTGGGAGGAGGGGGTGGAAGGCAGAGGCATTGTGCGGGTCGGGTCACAGCGAGTAAATGTGAACACATTTTATTTTCTCTAAATCCGGCTGTTACAACAGCCTGTTACTTTCGGATGTGCAACACAGCGGTGTAAACTTTACCTTGCTTAGGACGCAGTCACCCCACAAAGTCTGTTCATTTCTTCTCACTGTGCAAACTTACGATGTTATCAGTGTCTACCTTCCTAAAAAAAGAGAAAACACATGACCATGTATCATGTCATCAACATTGTATTGATTACTGTTTCTATTACTATCGGTTATGGATACTTTGCAGAGGTGTTGGCTACTACAAAACAAGGTGCCCCTAGTCAAGTTTCTCTGTCCACAAAGCTTGCCCTCTTGACCTAGGATAATGTAGAGAGGGGCATGCTTCTCCTCAAGGAAATTTCTTTTTAAAGATTTTATTTATTTTTAGAGAGACGGGAAGGGAGGGAGAAAGAGAGGGGGAGAAACATCAACATGTAGTTGTCTCTCACACACCCCCAACTGGGGACCTGGCTGGCAACCCAGGTGCCCTAATTAGGAATTAAAGCTGGCACCCCTTGTTTCACAGGCCAGCGCTCGATCCACTGAGCCACACCAACCAGGGCTCCTCAAGGGAATTTCTAAATTGTTCCAGGAAGGCTCTTCCGGGGGTGAGAGGTGGGAGCCCTGTGTGACATTTCCAAGTTCACCAAATGACCCTGCATCTGCACTGTAGAAATATAGGGGAGGGGTCGTTCATTCACATGGTGAACATCCCGTCCCAGGAGCTTTGGAAGAGAAAAGGAAGGAAGAAAAGACAGAGAGGGGAGAGAGGAAGAGAGAATAAAGTTTCCAAAGCTCCCTTCTGTTACCCTGGTACTAGAGGAGGCCTAGCTCCTGAGAAGATGAAGGGATAAATATGGAGCTGGGTGGTCAGTCCCCACCAGACAGGAGGCCACCTTTATTTATCCAGAGAAAAATGATGGACCACATGCTGTGCTGAGAGTGGCAGGAGATGTGGAGGGCTGAGAATGGAGGCAAGCAGGGAAAGGGCATAGGGAGGGAGGGGGTTCGGAGCACGCAAGGCACAGTGGTGAGTGGAAGGCAGTTTAGAGGTTCGTGGTAGGTAGTCATAACAGCTGCTGTCATTGTTTTCATTTATGCATCTCATTTAGAAATAACACATAGAAGTATCTCAAATACAAATGTCTTTCATGTACTAGAAAGATGAGGTCACATCACTTTTAGAAAATTGATGCCTGTGACCTGCAGAAATGTAAATATGTGATTTCTTCCCACTCCTCCCTCTGCCTTCGATTTTAATTTCTGCCAAATGCCAGTGGTGGTGTGGTGGCTGATCCTTGATTAACTCCACACAGGTTATTTTTCGTGTATTGAGGGGAGAGAAAACAAATAAAAAACAACAAAACACTCAGAATAATACCCATGCCCAGTGTCATTAACTAAGTAGCTCCTTTGGTGTTTTTTCTTTCCCTTCCCTACCTTTCTTGTTCTCCCCTCCCATCCCACCCCATCCCGTCCTAGCCCACCTCACACCACAGCACCATCACCACCACCACCACTCTCCCCCCATCAACTCCAGACCACCCAATCTGCTGCCTCACTCTAGAGTTTCACTATTCTGGCCATTTCATAGGAACGGAATCATACTCTTTGTTATTCACGATGACTGGGCTCCTTTTACCTGGAACAAAGTCCCAGACTCATACATGTTGGGGCAGGTATTGGTGCTTCATTCCTTTCTATGGCTTCAAAATTTTCTATCATAAGCCTTACACGTAAAATAAATACTTGATGGATTTTTCCTCATGTTACCAAATATGAGTCTTTTTCCTGTCTTTGAAAAAAAAAGGAAGTCAAGCAACCTGATTATAGAAAAAAGAAAAGAGAAGCATAGAATTTGCAATTGGCTGCTCATGGTCCTACAGGCCATCACTGAGAACCCTCTAAAGTCTGGATGAACTACATTTCCTTTAAGCTTGGAGGCTTGAACTGCCCCTGACATGGACAGAAATAATCTGGTGAATGCCATTCTTCCCCTCTTTGGAGACAGCACATAGGAACAACACACACAATGAGGATCTTCTTGATTTAAATAAAGATATTTATTTTCTGTTTTACTTTAAATTGAATTTTGATACTCTCATTATGGAAATTCCAGATTTTAAAAAGTGGCAAATGCTTGGAGATTTCAGGAAGCATTTCAGGGGGAAAATCTCAAATGATGACTCAGAAAAAAGAAAATCAGATTTGCTGGTAAACAGTTGACAGGTTACTCAAAGTATCACCAAAATGTTTGTGTGATCATTGTGTCCAGTAAAAGGGCCATATATTTCCAAAAATTTGGTTTGGGAGGTAAAGAGAACCTGGTAGAAACTTAAATGTAACCCAATCCTCTCTTAAAGTAGGGACCTATTTTTTTCCAATAAAAGTGCCTGCCTTGTCCTGGTGCCCTTCACCCTCAAATTCACCATCACCGACCTATGCAATACACAGGGCACGAGGCCAGGCTCTGTGGAAGTTCTACTCCACAGAGTCAGTTGTAAAGACCTGGTGAGAGCATCTGATGGAAGCCCCCCATTCATTTTCTTCCAGCTTTCTCTCCCCTCTCAATGGATTTTTTCCTATACTTTTCTAGGATGTGGATGGATGGGTAACAGACAGATCCAGTTTCAAAACTTGGAAATGTCACAAATAAGTGATGTGACTTTAAAGTGACAAAGTTGCTTTTTGTTTTTTAAAATTATTTTATTGTTGTTCAATTACAGTTGTCTACATTTCCCCCCACCCAAGCCAAACCTCCCTCCCCCCCTCCTTGGCTCCCACCCTCCCCCTTGGTTATGTCCATGTGTCCTTTATAGTGGTCCCTGAAAACCCTTCCCCTCACTGTCCACTCCCTGCTCCCCTCTGGCTATTTTTAGATTGTTCTTAATTTCAATGTCTCTGGTTATATTTTGTTTGCTTTTTCCCTTTGTTGATTATGTTCCAGTTAAAGGTGAGTTCATATGGTATTTGTCCCTTACCACCTGGCTTATTTCACTTAGCATAATGCTCTCTGGTTCCATCCATGCTGTTGCAAAGGGTAGGAGCTCCTTCATTCTCTCTGCTGCGTAGAATTCCATTGTGTAAATGTACCACAGTTTTTTGATCCACTCATTGACTGATGGGCACTTAGGTTGCTTCTAGCACTCGGCTATTGTAAATTGTGCTGCTATGAATTTAACATTGGGGTGCATAGGTTCTTTTGGATTGATGTTTCAGGGCTCTTAGGATATAATCCTAGCAGGTTTGGGTCAAAAGGAAGTCCCATTTTTAGTTTTCTGAGGAAATTCCCTACTGTTTCCCACAGTGGCTGCATCAGTCTGCATTCCCACCAACAGTGCACTAGGGTTCCCTGTTCTCCACATCCTCTCCAACACTTGTTTGTTGACTTGCTTATGATGGCCATTCTGACTGGTGTCAAGTGGTATCTCATTGTGGTTTTAATTTGCATCTCTCTGATGGCTAGTGATGCTGAGCATCTTTTCATATGTCTCTGGGCCCTCTGCATGTCCTCCTTGGAGAAGTATCTGTTCAAGTCCTTGCCCATTTTTGAATTGGGTTTTTGGTCTTCCTGAAGTGGAGTTGTGTGAGTTCTTTATATGTTTTGGAGGTCAAACCCTTGTCCGAGGCATCATTGGCAAATATATTTTCCCGTACGGTTGGTTCTCTTTTCATTTTAATGCTGTTTTCTTTAGCCATGCAGAAGCTTTTTAATTTGATGAGGTCCTATTTGTTTATTCTTTGTTTTATGACCCTTGCTTTAGGGGACACGTCATTGAAGATGTTGCAGCGAGGAATATCTGATATTTTCCTGCTGATGTTTTCCTCTAGGACTTTTATGGTGTCACAACTTACATTCAAGTCTTTTATCCACCTTGAATTTACTTTTGTGTATGGTGTAAGTTGGTGATCGAGTTTCATTTTTTTTGCATGTAGCTGTCCAGATCTCCCAACACCATTTGTTGAAGAGCCTATTTTTACCCCATTTTATGCTTCTTCCCCCTTTGTCAAATATTAACAAACCATAGAGATGTGGGTTTATTTCCGGGCACTCTATTCTGTTCCATTGGTCTATGTGTCTGTTCTTATGCCAGTACCACGCTGTTCTGATTACAACAGCCTTGTAATAAAGCTTGATATCAGGTATTCTGATCCCTCCTACTTTGTCCCTCTTTCTCAAAATCACTGCAACTATTCAGGGTCATTTATGGTTCCATATAAATTTTGGAAATGTTAGTTCTGTATCTGTGAGACATGTCATTGGTACTTTAATAGAGATTGCACTGAATCTATAAATTGCTTTGGGTGGAGTGGACACTTCGATGATGTTAATTCTTCCAATCCATGAGCATAGTACATGCTTCCATCTGTTTGTGTCTTCCTTAATTTCTTTCTTCAGTGTTGTATAGTTTTCTGAGTACAGGTTTTTTACCTCCCTGGTTAGGTTTATTCCCAATATTTTATTTTTCTTGTTGCTATATCAAATGGGATTTTTCCCCTGATTTCTGTTTCTGATATTTCAGTGTCGGTGTACAAAAATACCTTTTATTTCGGAATATTGACTTTGTATGCTGCTGTTTTGCCAAATTCACTTATTAGGTAGAGTAGTGTTTTGGTGGAGTCTACAGGATTTTCCATGTACACTATCAGGTCATCTACAAACAATGACAGATTTACTTCCTCCTTTCCAATTTGGATACCTTTTATTTCTTTTTTTTGTCTGATTGCTGTAGCTAGGACTTCCAATACTATGTTGAATAGGAGTGGTAAAAGTGAGCATCCTTGTCTTATTCCTGATTTTAGTGGGAAAGCTCTAAGTTTTTGCCCATTGAGTATGATGCTGGCTGTAGGTCTCTCAGATATGGCCTTTGTTATGTTGAAGAATGCTCCTTCTATTCCCACTTTGCTCAGTGTTTTTATCATAAATGGGTGCTATACCTTATCAAATGCTTTTTCTGCATCTATTGATATGATCATGTGATTTTTTTCTTTGCTTTTTTTGTGTGATGTATCATGTTTATTGATTTGCAAATATTGTACCATCCTTACATCCCTGGGATGAATCTCACTTGATCAGGTGTATGATCTTTTCAACATATTGCTGGCTGTGGTTTGCCAATATTTTGTTATGGATTTTAGTGTCTATATTCATCAATGATATTGGCCTGTAGTTTTATTTCTTCATTGTATCTTTATCTAGTTTTGGAATTAGGAAAATACTAGCCCCATAAAAAGAGCTTGGAAATCTTTTCTTTTCTTAAATTTTTGGAATAGTTTGAGAAGGATAGGAATTAGTTCTTCATTAAATGTTTGATAAAATTCACATGGGAAGCTGTCCAGTCAGGGGCTTTTGTGTGCAGGGAGTTTTTTTGATTACTGCTTCAATTTCACTAGTTGTTGTCAGTTTATTCAGGCTTTCTGCTTCTTCTTGATTCAGTTTTGGAAGATTGTATGTTTCTAGATATTTAACCATTTTGCCAAAGTTGTCCAATTTCTTGGCATATAGTTGTTTGTAGTAATTTCTTGCAATCCTTTGTATTTCTGTGGTATCAGTTTTAAGTTCCCCTGTGTCATTTCTGATTTTATTTATTTGGGTCCTCTCTTTTTTAAAGATCTTATTTATTTATTTTTAGAGAGAGGGAAAGGGAGGGAGAAAAAAAGGGAGAAACATCAAAGTGTGTTATCTCTCATGTGCCCTCTACTGGGAAACTGGCCTGCAACTCAGGCGTGTACCCTAACCAGGAATCAAACCAGTGATTCTTTGGTTCACAGGCCAGCAGCATTCAATCCACTGAACCACACTAGCCAGGACTCTCTCTTTTATTTTATGAGTCTGGTTAAAGACTTGTCAATTTTTTATATATTTTCAAAGTATCAGCTCCTGGATTTATTGATGCTTTGAAATATATTTTTGGTCTCTATGTTATTTAATTGTGCTCTGATCTTGATTATTTCCTTTCTTGTACTAACTCTGGACCTTGTTTGTTGTTGTTCCTCTAGGTCTTATAGATGTAGGGTTAAATTGTTTATTTGAAACTTTTTTATATTTTTTAGGGAGGCATGTATTGCTATGAACTTCCCTCTCAGGACTGCCTTCACTGTGTCCCATAGATTTAGGGCTGTTATGTATTCATTTTCACTTGTTTCCCAACACTTTTTTTATTTCTTTCTTGATCTCACTGTTAATCCATTCTTTCATAATAGCATGCTATTCACTCTCCATGGATTTGAATGTTTTTGTTTTTTCCTTGAGGTTGATTTCTAGTTTCAAGCCATTATGATCCAAGAAGATGCTTGATATGATTTCAATTTTCCTGAGTTTGTTGAGGCTTGTTTTGTGTCCTAACATGTGATCCATTTTTTAAAATGTTCCATGTGCATTTGAAAGTATTGTACATTTTGCTTCTTTCAGGTGAAATGTTCCTTTTATATCAACTAAGGTCATTTTTTCTAGAGCAGCAGTGTCAAACCTATCTTCACTGGAGGCCACATCAGCCTTGTGGTTGCCTTCAAAGGGCAGAATGTAACTTTAGGAATGTATAAATGTAACTACTCCTTAACAGTTAAGCAAGAGCTTGGCACTGCCACTGGGTAGAAACAAGGTGCTGAGCCAGATAAAATAAGGTGGAGGGCCGGATTCAGCCCACAGGCCTTGTGTTCGCCACCTGTGATCTAGAGTGTTGTTCAGTGCCACAATATCTTTGTTGATTCTTTGCTTGGAAGATCTATTCATTGTTGTCAATGAGGTGTTCAACTCTCCTACGATGACTGTGCTCCTGTCAATATCTTTCTTGAAGTCCTCCAAGATTTTCCTTATATATTTTGATGCTACTGTGTTGGCTTCATATATGTTTATAAGGCTTGTATGTTTGATTGATTATGCACTTAAGTATTATGTAGTGTTCTTCTTTGTCTTTTTTTATGCCCATTGTTTTGAAATCTATTTTGTCTGATATAAGTATTACTACTCCTGCTTTTCTAAAATGTCCATTTGCTTGGAATATTTTTCTCCACCCTTTCACTTTCAGTCTGTGTAGAACTTTTTCTCTGAGGTGGGTCTCTTGTAGATATAGCATATGAGTGGGTCACGTTTTCTTATCCATTTAGCTACCCTATGCTTTTGGTTGGAACCTTTAATCCATTTACATTTAAGGTTATTATCGATAGGTACTTATGCATTACTATTTTCCTCTTTGTACTTTTGTTCTTCTGTCTCTCTCTCTAGTTTTTCAACCTAAAGTAGTCACATTAGCATCTCTTGCAATGCTGGTTTGGTTGACATATATTCTTTTAACATTTTTTGTCTCAGTAACTTCTTATTTCACCTTCCATTTTCATTGACAGCCTTGCTGGCAGGCCTTTGCTTTTCATTAGTTGTAATATTTCTTGCCATTCCCTTCTGGCTTGTATTGTTTCTGTTGAGAAATCAGCTGCTAGCCTTATCCAGGCTCCCTTGTATGTTACTTCCTGTTTCTCCCTTGCTGCCTTTAAGATTCTTTGTCTTTAAATTTTGCCATTTTAATTAAGATGTGTCATGGAGTGGGCTTCTTTGGGTTCATCTTGATTAGGACCCTCTGTGCTTCTTAGACTTGCATGGATTTTTCCCCTATCAAGTTAGAACAATGTTCTGTCATTACTATTTCAAAAAAATTTTCTATCCTTTGCTCTTGTTCTTCTTCTTCTGATATCCCTACAATATGAATATTATTATGTTTCATGTTTTCCTGCAGCTCCCTTATACCTTCTTCATTATTTTTTAGTCTTTTTTTCTTTTTGTTGCTCTTTCTGTTTTTTTTTTCTACCTTGTTCTCCAGCTCACTAATTTGATCCTCTGCTTCATCTAGCTTGGTTTTAATTCCTTCTACTGTGTTCTTCAGCTCACATATTGTACTTTTCATTTCCTCCTGGCTTTTATTGATAGTTTCTATGTCTTCTTTCATGCTGGTGTACTTCACAGTAAGTTCCTTGTAGTTCTCACTGAGCTCCTTTAGCATCCTTACAAACATTATTTTGAACTCAATGTCTGATAGTTTGCTTGCCCCAATTTCATTTAGCACTCGTTCTGTGGATACCTCCTTTCCTTTCAATTGGGGTTTGTTTCTCTTTTCCCATTTTATGTGTCTCTTCTTGTTTTTCTGGACATTAGATTAATCTGCTTTGACTCCCTGTCACCATGGGGTGACCTTCTGTTGTAGGAGACCTGTGGGACTCAGTGGTGTAGTCTCCTTGATCTCCTGTGCTGGATGTTCTTGAGATTCCCTTTATGCTATTTGTGTGGGCTCTCTGGTTGTAACTGGGTTTGGGTTGTTGTTGGGTCGTTGTTTGCTGGGTGCTTCCCTCTGGTTGGCTGAGAGTCACATTGCCCGTCATTTCTTGTATGCTGTTTTACAGGTGCTGCTAGAACAACAACAACAAAACTAACAACCCAGGACACAGACCCACACCTGTAAAAATAACCCCACCCACAACCCCACTATCAAAAACAAGTGAGCAAATATTAATAAAGTTGTAAAGAGATGAAGATGATTATAAGAAAGAAAAAACAAATGAGATGACTAACATAAAGAAAAATAATTTTGAGAAGCTAAAGGGAGGAGAAATAATAAGAGTAGGGAATAGAAACAAGTCAAAACAGAAAAAAAAATCTGAAATAAAAATGGCAGGGAAGGATGTAAAATGGAGTAAGAAAAGGGATGAATATAGTATGCAGTTTAAGCAAATATATATATATATATATATTTTTCAATAAATAGGGAAAATTGGAGAAAAGTTTCATCACAGAACTATCAACAACAAATAAGCAAAATTTAATATAGGTGGGATGTGAATTATGGACGCGGGGAAGAAAAGCTTAAGAGATATCTAGAAGAAATAGAAGTGATTTTGGGAGAATAGAGTGAGAAATAATACTAAGAATGAGGAATGAAAACCACTCTAAGACAGGGAAAAATGGAAATTAAAAAAACAAAACAAAAATAAGGGACAGGAGGAAGGCAAAATGGAGTAGGAGAGATGAATGGTAAAATTTGTGATTTCAAATAAAAAAATAGTGAAGATCTAGAAGTAAAATTGAGGAAATGCAACCACCACCATGACCAACAAGCCAACAAGCAAATATTGATACAGTGGGAGAGAGGATAAAGGTATTTTAAGAAGAGGAAAAAGAATGTGAGATGAATATGGCAAGAAAAATGGTTTTGAGGGGCAGAAATAGTAAGGGTACAGAATGAAAACTAGTCATTGCAAGAGAGAAAATAAAATTTAAAACGAAAATAAGAAGAAGAAAGATGAAGGTAAATTGGAGTAAGAGAAGGGAAGAGCAGAACATGAGACTTGAAGTAAACTATCATGTAAAAACTAGTGAACTAATAGGCACAAACTTGAAGGACAAGAGCAATAGCCAGAGGGGAGTGGGGAGTACCCAGTGGGAGGGAAGGGTTTTCAGGAACCACTAAAAAGGACACATGGACATAACCAAGGTTGCGGGGGGCAGCGGTGGAAACAAGCAAGGGAGGTGGGATTGGCTGGGATTGAGGGGAGTGTGGGGGGAAATGCAGACAACTGTAATTGAATAACAAAAAAGTATTTTTTTTAAAGCTATGGAGGAGACAAAATAAATCATAAAGAAGCCCACAGTGGAATTAATCTCAGTATTATCCAGTGTTTATCATTGCCTTCTGTTTCTGGATCTGCCATTGGTGGTGTCAGATGGTATCCCAGTCTGGCCCTAAGCTGCCTGTTCTAGGTTACCAGCCATCTAAGTCTGTCTGTCTCCTTCAGTTGTTAATCTACTCAATCTGCAATCAGCAGTCAGGCTTAAGAACCACAGGGTGGGGCAGAGTAATTCCTGTGGGCAGGGCTATTGTTGTCCTCAGGTTCATGCCACTTGGAGGGGACTGCTCTGTCTGAGCAAAATTACTCCTTTGATACGGAAACGACTCAGCATGCAGATCCTGGAAGCTGTTCCCTCTGTTCTCTCCCCAAAGCCACCATCCCCAGACTCTCTTCAAGCATCTCTAACCTACCCTGCCCTACTTTTCCAGAGCCCAGGGTAAGTGGTTACAAATGAAATTTTGTGCATTGGCTCTTTAAGAGGCTATGTGTGTCTCCAGGCATCTGACCCTGGCAGACAGACTTTGACTTTTCACAGCTGAGTGTTATCTGGGTTCCTTTCCCAGCTCTGGTACTGTAGGCTGGGGAGCTCATATTGGGGTTTAGACCCCATACATCTTGGGGGGAACCCCCTGGCCACTGAAATTTCTCTCCAGCACTTCAGCTACCACCCATGGGAGTCCCACCAGCCCTCTTATGTATCCTCAGCACTCCATACCCTTGTATATCCTGTATCCTTGTCACTCACATTGTGGTGAAGTGGTTTCTTCTGTCTGTCCATGATTATAAGGCTTATCTCCAGCATGTTCAGTTGCTTATTCTGAAAAATTTCTCTACAATTTAGTTGTGATTCCTTCCACATTGGTCCTGGGAGGTTAGTGTAGCACTTACTCCTCTGCCATCTTGGGTCTCCTGAAACAGTATTAGAAATTAAGACTGCTGTTCATTAAGCATGTCATTCTACATTTAAATATCAAAAGAAACCCCTGAGACAAGCCTTTCTAAAGTCTTGGTGTTTCAGATAAGAAAAGAAGGAGGTAAGTTTTCTATTTTAAAATGACATTGCTTATTTCTGGCAGTTCCAGAATCTTAAACCTGAAACTATCTTTTTAGCAGTTCATATTAAATATTGTCTAATCTAAAATTATAACCAAATTCATCAAAAGGAATTGGAGATAAACCTGGAAATAAAAATAAGGTTTCTTGTCAGGGGTTCTCATCAGGTTTTGTACAAGTAACTCTGTGGAACTTGACGTTACAGGGTCTGGCCGCATGTCCTCTTTATGGCACAAAACAAGGGTGAGGAAGGTAACGGCGATGGGCACCAGAGTGGGGTCAGCACCTGCAGTGACAAAGACTAGAAGAAGCCAAACCTGAAGACGGACTTGGAGCAAATCCAGGACTGTGCCATGCATTCTTCACCCACATTAATGCTCTCGAATCCAACCAATACTCTAGAAACATGAGGTTTTTCTTCTGGACACAAAAATTACTCATTTTTTATGAGGTCCTGTGATCCATGCTTCTAGTCAGCATTTGGAAAATGCCACCAGATGCAGCAAAGACGATGAAAATACCATAAGTGACATAAAAATGCAACCTCAAATAACGTCTCTGTGGACTGTCAGACTCTGTTACTAAAACTAAAGTTAACACATTTTCTCTGCATTCTTCACTGAGTTATTCTAGTTGTCTCAGAACGTGCCTATATGTAGCAGGTGTAATATATATAGTTTAATGGATAAAGGCCATTCAAAATTATTCCAAATATCTTAGTGAGCCTTGGGTTT
Organism: Macrotus californicus; assembly: GCA_007922815.1. Taxonomy (NCBI): domain Eukaryota; kingdom Metazoa; phylum Chordata; class Mammalia; order Chiroptera; family Phyllostomidae; genus Macrotus; species Macrotus californicus. The sequence goes on along the minus strand of VMDR010004327.1, from coordinate 3,215 downwards.
TTTGACATCTGCAGAAAGCCTAATTTTGCCATGCAAAGGACACAAACCAGGATCATATAAGTGGCAGCAAACTGTTTGAAGTTTGTATTCTATGTATACTTTAAAACTCAAAACGGCCACAGGCCAGAGAGGAAAAAGGCAGATTGCTTTTTATGGGGAGTGAAAATTCATAAAACTGAACAACTGCAGCAGGTCCAGTGGTATATTCTGCAGGATGAAGCACCAAGAGAAAGCCTGCCATGGCTGATCCAATAAATCCATCTAAAATTATATAAGACTTATTTTCTACCACCCACTTCTCAGAAATGCAAACTGAGTCTCACAGACATGAGGGGATAGTCCCAGGATACAAAATGGATGTTGGCATAGTTGCCTTGAGGGGAAAATGTGGCCTGCGCCCACCTTCTGAAGAGCTGGTCTAGAATGCGCTGGGTGGTGGTGAAAGCCAGCTCAGTGAACAGAGAGGCAGTCATGCAAAACCATGGCTTACATTGGAAGGCTGGTGTCAGAAACACTATGGGACACTGCTCACTCTCGTGACTTCTGTAGGACCCTTAGGTGCAAGCCTTACCCAGGAAAGCTCCAGTGTCTCTCCAGGCTTCTCCAAGCTGTACCCCTCATCACACTTACTAGGATGGTTTCTACACAAAACAGGATGATAAGGGTAAGGTGTACTACAGTCTTCAGTCCAACTTGTCACCTCAAAGACCAAAACTTTCCAGGGCAGAAACTGGGGCCTCACTCGTTTTTGTTATGCCCCATGCAAGGGAGGCCATTTGCCACAGTAATAAATCATTCCATGACAACAGGATCAACATGATTCAACTCAGTTCAGCTCTTATATGTTAATACTTAGCTGAATAGATTCACTCAGAAATGGAGATGTGGATAGAATGATATGCATGTGAAATATTTTTATATTTTATAGCTACAGCTTGATTCCAAACTGAATAGTTTGTAGCTGTCACATTGTCATGAGCACTCTCTGATGGTGGCTACTTTCTTGCATTCAGACTGACTTTGAATTTACCACTTTTTTAAATTTCAGAAACCATTGTGTTCAGGTCATCAAATGCTACCACATGGTTTTGGATGTGCACTTGTTTGAGTGAGACTTCGAGTTACGTGTGAGCTGTTTACCAGCAAAACCTATTTTCCTTCTTGGTCATCACACAGATTTTTCCTTCAAATGAGCTATTTCTTTTCCTGAGATTTTAAAGTATTTGCCACTTTTATAAATCTAAAATCTCTAAAATGAGCATATCATAATGTAATTTAAATCAAAACAAATAGTGTTTTAGTTTGAACTAAAGAAGATTTTCATTGTGTGTTCATCCTGTACACTGTCCCCAGACTGGGAAGGAAAGACATTCTCCTGATTTTCTTCCCTCCATGTCAGAGGCAAATCAAGCCTCAGAGCTTAAGCAAAAATGTGGTTCATTCAACCTTTATGGCGTTTTGAGTTCTGGCCTGTAGGTCCTTGAACGTCCATTTGAAATTCCCAGACAACTTTTTAAAACATTTTTATAATCATTATGCCTTTGTTTTGTTATTTCTATAATCAGGTTTGCTGTGGACACACTGGGACAGTGCTCCTTATACAGACTACTTATAAATGGAAGACTGCCGTTCCTCAGCCAACAAAATGCCTGGAAGTGAATAGTTAAATAATTTACCCCAACATTAAACTCAAATTGTACATTTATAGCTTAGAATTCTTTCAGCTTGTGCACACCTGTCCTTCCAAACATTCCCCTGAAGGGTTGTGTGTTTCTGAGTGATTTCTAGATGTTTATTCTTATGGTTGTTCATTGTGATGTGGCATATACTATGTCCTTTTTTGTACCAATTATTGTAAAGATGATATCATGTTGTCCCAGGATGAGGCTTGCACACTGAGGGCTCTCCAGAAGGCACAATGCCAAAGTGCCTGTGGTGCCCATAGCACCAGCCTTCACCTGGAGAAACATTGTTTACTTGACTACCTACCTTTTTACCTTTCTGACATTCAACAGCACCCAACTATCTTGGATCAGTTTTTCATTAGGTGAGCATTGGCCCACCCCATGTCACCTTTTGACTCTGCTCAATCCTAGGTTGTTTCTTGGGGTTCACTCCTCATCTCTCTGAACCACAATTTGCCTCTGTAAATAGTTGGTGGTAGAAAAAATGTTTTGCATAGATTTGGATGGATTATTTGGATTGGCCATGGCAGGCGCTTACCTGGTACATGATTTTGCAGAATATAATGCTGGACATGCTGTGGTTGTTCATATTTATGAATTTCCACTCACTCATTAGTAGCTTTCTGCCTCCACTTCACTTGCCCAGGGACATTCAAAGTTTGGGAAAAAAAAACACCCGGAAAGCAAACTGCCGAAATGTTTGGAATGCCATTTATTTGGTCCTTGTTTGTGCTTTTGGTGTGGTTTATTTAGGGACTCCTGGGGGTGGCAGACATTCCCCAGGCCACTCAGATATATTGGTATGATTTTGGATGCAGTTCACTCATTCAACTTTATATCTGATACAATTCATTCATGCAGGCCCTCCCTGAAACATTTACCATAATTCAGTAAAAAAATCAGACACAACTATTGATCTTCAGTTTTAGGTATATAATCAGACAGTCAAATTACACATCGTTTGAAGTCTCAACCACTTATGTCACAGAGGTATTTTTATAGCACTCTTTGAAGCTGCAGGCATTTTTTAAAATGTGGATTTAAATGATGGATCACAAGACCATATAAATAGGTTAATAATCTGAGCCTTTTGTTTTTACAATGTATGTGTTGCAAATAAGAGAATAGGATTGTGTGTGAGAAGGTCCTGGCAGCAGTCTGAATTTGGTCCAATCCTGTCTATTATTCCCAATACTTTTTTTTCCATTGCACCTGCTAGCCTTTCCTTTATGCCTTTTTACCATCAACTGTACCATCTTCATCCTGTGCCACACAAAGGACATGCAGCTGGACTTTGTGAAGTTCAGATCCACAGAGTCTATTGTACAAACTCTGCGGAGAGCCCCTTGCTGAGAGCTCCCTAGCAGTCTATGCCAGCTTTCTCCTCAATCTCTTTGGATTGCCTTTCTACACTTCTAGAAGATGGCTGGGGAAACAGACAGTTCCTGGCTCTAAAGCTGGACATGCCACAGGTAAGTGTTGTGACTTTGGAGGACTGAAGGTACCTTATACCCTCCTCACCTGGAATAT
>VMDR010004326.1:0-61200 GCA_007922815.1 Macrotus californicus | reverse complement strand
CTATATTTTTCTCTCCCTGTTTTCCATTGGGCGGATTGAAATTTCTTAGGCACCTTAATGATTAAAAAAAAATTTTTTTTAATCCTCACCCAAGAACATTTTTTCATTGCTTTTAGAGAGAGGAGGAGACAGAGGGGGACAGACAGAGACACAGAGAGAGAGAGAGAGAGAGAGACATCAGTCAGTGAGAAATACTGACTGGTTCCCTTCTCATACAAGAACCCTGGCCAGGGATCAAACCTACAGCCTGGGTGTGTGCTCAGACTGGAAATTGAACGCATGACCTTGCGTTCTACCAGATGACACTCCAACCAACTGGGCCACACTGGCCAGGGTGGCACCTTAGTGATTTTACATTCTATTTTTGTTCTTCTGCTGTTTTCTTTTAACTCAACATCATAATCCTGTTTATTTATCCCTATTGTTTTTCATAGATTTTATTTATTTATTTTTAGAGAGAGAGAGGAAGGGAGGGAGAAAGAGAGGGAGAGAAATATCAATGTATGGTTGCCTCTCATGTGCCCCGCACTGGGGACCTGGGCCCACAACCCAGACATGTGCCCTGACTGGGAATTGAACCAGCGACCCTTTGGTTTGCAAGGCGGCACTCAATGTACTGAGCCATACCAGCCAGGGCTGTACTAGTTCTTAAGCCAATGAACTTCTATGTTCTTGTTCTAAAAGACTACTTATGAACACATCAGCTAGGATTTTTACTTTTTTTGCTCTGGATATACTTTCTTTTTTCTTTAATTTCACCCAGCTTTTATTTAATAAAAAAATGAAGACAATTGTAAACTTGGATTATCCTTCCATTCTATACATTTTGCAGTCTCTCTTGGCCTTATTTCTTTTCATTTTTGAGTTCTTTATTCAGAAATGTTTTCAATATGGATCTTTTTGTGGCAAACATTTGAAGTGGTGTATTTCTAAGAATACTTTTATTGTGCCTTTACATTTGAATGGCAATTCAGATAAATAATACATACAGTTGACTCTCGAACAACATAGGTTTGAACTGCATGGGTCCACTTACACATGGATTTTTTTCCCCTATAAATACATACAGTACTGTAAATGTATAGTCTCTTTCTTATGATTTTCTTAATAACATCTTTTTCTCTAGCTTACTTTATAGTAACAATACAGTATATAATACATATAACAATCTGTTAATTGACTGTTTATGTTAATGGTAAGGCATATATGGTCAACAGTAGACTATTTGTAGTTAAGTTTTGGGAGCATTAAAAATTACATGTGAGTTTTCGACTTCGTGAGTTGGGCACCCCTAAGTCTATTACATTTTTGAATTCAATGTTGCTGTTGAGAAGGCTCATCTGAGTGTAATGCTCTCAGATGATACAGTTGAATTGATTTATGGTGATCACTGTATCTTCCATTCTGGGACTTACTTTTTCAGTGTTATTCCCCTCCTTGGAGATACTCCTTAGATGGGTTCCTTTGCTCTGTCTTTCTACCTATCACAGGGGTCTGCTCTTAGGGAGGGCTCTGGCAGATCTATTTACATACCAACTTCTAAATGATGAATAAGACACAGTAAATTCAGACAATATGTAAACCATAAGCTAGAATGATAACCTCCAAAGGTAGAACCCCACCTGCAGGCTGGAGAGGCCTACAGGTGATTCTTAGGCACCCATCTTTCTGACACCCTCTCAGAGCTCACACCATGTAGCAGTCTGTTCTTAAGCAGAGCTTAACTACATGCCCAGGTCTGGTCTATGTGTAATACTTTACATCCATAAGTTCACGTAAGCCTCACTGCCTCGGTGCAGATTTCACCCCCTTTTCACAGATGGGAAAACCGAGGCCAGAGTGGGGAAGTGCCTTGTCCGAAGCCATGCACCTCGGGAGGGGCAAAGCTGGGGTTCCAGGGCCTGTGCTCCTAACCACCGCACCCCACCGATTCGCTCCTGCCACGGACAAGGTGGCTAGAGTCAGAAAGAATATCAAAAGTCTAGATTCACTGAACATTGCTGGGTGCCATGCAGGGTGCTGAATACTTCCCATGAATTTTTCGCTTTTGTAGTGCTTCAAGTATCTTATTTTGAAAAACTTCAGATACTGAAAAAAGTTTCAATAATAGTACAAAGAATTTCTGTTTACTTTTTGCAATGTAGTCACTAAATGCTAACATTTTATCACACCTCTTTCTCTCTTTGTACATACATATGTATATGTGTCACTTATGAACATATATTTTTTTCCTGAAGCACTTAATAATAAATTGCAGATATGATTCCCCTTCATCTCTAAATCCTTCAGTGTGTGATTTCTGAAACAGATCATTCTCTTCCACAACAAGATCATTCTCTTCCGACAATGGCCCTGATCAGAAAATAAACATGGATACATTATTACCTACACTAATTAGAATGCATCATTATGATGCATTTATATTTTACTCAGAGTCATCAGTTGCCCAACTGATAGCCCATCTTTGGCCCAGGCTTCAGTTCAGGATTGCACATTACGTGTGGTTGTCATGCCCCATCAGTTTCCTTCAGTCTGCAAGACTTCCTCATTCTGCATCTTCTCTGTGAGTGTATTGGTTTTCTGCTGCTGCTGCTGTGACAATTCACCACAATGTTAGAGCCTCACCAACACAGGCTGTCTTCCAGGTGTGGAGGTCAGAACTCTGACATGGGCTCACCAGGCTAGCGTCAAGGCGTCAGCAGGGCGGGCTTCCTTCCTGCAGCCTCTCGGGGAGCACCTGTTTCCTGGCCTTTTCCGGCTCCTGGATGCCATCTGCACTCCTTGGCTTGTGGCCTCTTCCACCTTCGAAGGCAGCAATGGGCAGCTGGGTCGAGTTTTTTCATCAGGACATCGCTGACCACACCTGGGAAGGGTGGGGCCCCACTTTTGGGCCTCACAGGGTCAGACTGGGCCCTCGAAGATAATCCAAGCCAATCTCTAAGTCTGGAAAGACCCTTTTGCTGTGACCTACTCACAGGTTCCAGGTATTTGGGGGTGAGGAGGGACATGGCTCTGTCCACTGTATAACACATTTTGGAAGAATATAGGGCAGTTATTTTGCAGATGATCTCTTCGTCAGAATTTGTTTCACGTGATTAGACCCAGGTGATACAGTTTTGGCCGGGTGGTTGTGCCGTTATTTTCTTCCCAGTCCGGTTTATCAGGAAGCATGTGACGTGGCTTTGTCCCATTACTGCTAACACCATGCCCTCTGACCCCCTAAGTAGGGGTGTGTGCCTGTTTCTTCTCTGTGAAGTTACTATTTTTTTTTTTACTTTGTATTAATAAGTATCTCCTGGGGAGATTCTCTGAGACTATGTACATAGCCTGTTTCTTATACTTTGAGCCACTAAGGTAAGCATCTGTTGATGCGTCTTTACTTGAAATAATTATTTCCGTGGTGGTTACCAAATGATTACATTTTCTCATTTACTCTTCATAACCACGTGATAGGTAGTGTTATCCTTATATTACAGATGGGGAAACAGGCTTACATAAGTTGAATAACTTTCCCAAGGTCCCACAGGTAATAAGGGCGGAACCGGTGCTGGGACCACAGTATGGAGGAGTCTCAGGGCACTTTTACCGATTCTCTTGCGCTTTTACCGATTCTCTTGCGTAGAGAGGTGGAGGGCAAAGCACAGACTAGGTGCTCTCGGGGGGGGGGAAATGGGGAAGGTCAGTGGACTTCCTTTGATATAATGCTGCATGCAGTTTGACCCATTCACTTCTGGGAAAACCCCTCGCAATGACCAAGTCTAGGAACAGAACCATGGAAACAAAGTCCTAGTCAGAACTGCCCAGGCTGAGGAGTGGCACTTCAGCCAAGCCCCTGCTCAGGGGTGGTGCATCGCTGACCTGGGGTCCCCAGGCGGGGCTGGATGACAGAGCGGCTGTGTTAGAAAGCTGCCTCGGGCTGCGTTTGTAACCAGACCTCTCTGGAAAGGGGCCAACAGCGGCTGGTGAGATCGGGTTTCCCGCTCCCGCGGGCAGAGCCCCCAAAGGCCCAGTGAATTTGTGCTAACCTTTGGCTCCCTTCGCCCACTGAGCTCCCTGAACTCCTCTCAGCCAATCAAAGCCATGGCTGCCAAGAAGTCACTGGCAGGGGTTTCCGGGACCAATACCCAAGGCCCGAGAGCGCCAGGTTCTGGCTAAACGCTGCGCAGAGGCGCCTCCACCGCAGCCTGGCTTATCAGCGGAGAAGGGAGGGCGGGCCCCGAGCAGAACTGGCCCTGAGCACCCCCCAGGCCCTTGTAAGAAAAAAATTTATTACTTCTGCTTTCTCCTGGCTCTGCCCTCCCGACTCCGTCCTTAATCAGTAACGCATCACACAAGCAGGGATAATTGGAAACAGGTGATGGCGGGGTGGCGCCTGGAGAGCTCCCACTGTTGGGCTGGGGGTTTCCTGTTTCTCACATGAGACTGGGAATCAGGAGTTCAGGACTCTCTCGTCGCTAATTCTGCGCAGTGGGTTCCGTCTCCTTACCGGGCTCTAACTTTCCCACCAGGGAACAGTATTTTGTTTCCTCGTAGAAATGTAGCAGTGCATCAGGGCTAATATGCGTGTGAGGTTCTCGCAGGGGCTACTGTGCAAACCCAGCAGCTCTGCGTGTGCAGAGCAGATGGCTCCGCTGGTAACAATGCAGCCTCGTGTGAAGGCACCGCCGCGGTCACGGCTTTCGATGGTGTGTGTGCTGGCCGACCCCGGGTCTCCTCAGCTGGAAGAGAAAACTGACTGCGTGGTACCTGAACTTGGTGGCAACAAACAACGGAACCCAAAGGTGCGTGATTCATTTCTACTTGCCTCTCTACAAGTGATTTCCTAAGATGAAGCAGGCATGCGCAGAGGTAACCAGAAACCTAAGGTGAATGCATCCCGGATCCGGCAAGCAAGGGCTGGGTGTCGTCTCCAGAGGACGTTCAGGAAGAGCTTGAGGGCTTTGGACTCCAGTGTATTCCAAGTTCTCCAGAGGATCACTCTTAATTTCCTAGAGAAGCAGATGGCACAGATTTACTTAGTAACGCACTCCTGTTACATTGTGAGTTCTCTGCACGCAGAGCTTCCTTTCTTTCTATCAGCCGGGCCTGACCTGGTTCCAGGCACATGGGTAAGTGTTTAATACACACTTGTTGAATGAATATCCAAGAGATCACAATTTCTCCACTCGGTAAGTGCTTATTTATCAACCTAAATATCTCCTGTTGTGAATTCCTTTCTCATTTTCCTGTTGCAAATTGAGTATAGCGACTCACTCACTGTTAGTGTCTAGGGTAGTCCTATTTTGGTTTCTTAGGCCACAGCCTTTCCTGCTGGAAATGGCCAAGTACCATTAGAACCCACCGCTTCTCCTGGCCTGGCACCAGCCAGCAGGGGTGGTATACTCCTGGCTCCATGCTGTCTGGGGACTTAGGTCATGTAGGCTTGGCTCTTTTCCTATAATTTGCAGTTATGAATGTGAGACAGGCTGCTGCCAGTGTGCAGGTGGCATGGACTTGGAGTCTGGAGTGGCTATCTCAGGGCCCCCACGGACTGCGGCTGGTGAGCTGCTGCTCTGCAGGGAGAGGAGAGTGGAGCAGCCAGCAGACTGAAGCGGATGGAAGGCCATGTGGCCCTGAGAGGTGGAGAGAGTGGTCTGTTCCCCGAGGACACCATGAACCAACTAGATGGCAGCCTCTTTGCTTCTGAGATTTCTGTGTCTTTAAATTCTTCTCCCTTTGACATGAGCTTCCTTCAGTGAAAATTGCTCTTGAGCATACTCTTACCGGATCCTAGGATCTCCTTCTAAAGTGTAAATAAATGCTCATCGTACCCTCTTTCATAAACAAAACAAAACAAAACAAAACAAAACAATGCAAGCTCACAGCCACTGGTTTAAGTAGTCACTTTCTTAGAAGACTTTCAAGTACCCTTTGTTCCTTTACTCGGTATCTCCCATGTGCTCCATCCTTGTCTCTAATTGGGCATCCTGAACAGAAAACTATGCTTCTAATCAAAGTCCGACCAATGCCTTTTGAGAGTGGGAACAGCACCTTGAAATCCCAGCACGGTCATGTCTTAGTTACATTGCTCTCCTCACCATCTCCTGCTGCAACGAGTACCATGGACTCGTGGCTTAAACAACAAACCTATTTCTCAGGGTTCGGGAGGCCAGAGATCCAAAAGCCGGTGAGAGCTCTCTCTCTGGTCATGGCTGCCCTCTTGGTGTATGTGCACGTGCAAGGAGAGAAAGGGCTCTGGTCTCTTCCTCTTCACGTAAGGACACTAAGTCCTGCATAGGAACCCCATTGCCTCCCAAAGGCCTAATCTCCATTACATGGTGGTTAGGCTTTAAACATGTGAATTTTGGCAGTAGGGGGCATAAACATGTGGTCTATAACAATTATCTATTACTATGACTTTGAGAGAATATTTTCTGTGTATTTGAAAAAAATGTGTATTTTCCAATTTGAGGATTCAGGTGCATATGTGTTGATTCTGGGTAACTGTTGTTGTTTTCTGTCCTTTGTCCATGTCCTTCTATAAAGATCTTCTATAGCCTTTCTCTTTTTTAATTCTGTTCAGTCTACCTAACATTCAGAGACGTGTGCCAGAGTCTCCCACAGTGTTTGTGAGTCTGTGTCTCATCATAATTCTGTATGTTTTGAAACTGTGTTATTAAGCAAATATAATTCAAAATTACAATACCTTCCTGGTGAACTTTTCCTTTATCACTCAACCATAATGACCATCCTTTCCCCTGCTGATGCATTTTGACTTGCAGCTTATTTTGCCTTGTTTTATGTAGCTATACCAGCTTTCATTTGCATTGTATTTTCCTGGTGTATCTTTATTATATTTCTAACCCTTTTGTAATGCTATGTTTTAAAAATATCTTTAATAGCACCCCTGTGTTCATTGCAGCACTATTCATGGTGGCCAAGAGGTGAAGACAACTGAGGTGTGTCCTTGGTTAGACGATTGGATAAAGAAGATGTGGTACAGCCCTGGCTCGTGTGGCTCAGTGGATTGAGTGTCAGCCTGGGAACCAAAAGGTTGCTGGTTCGATGACCAGTCAGGGCACATGCCTGGGTTGTGGGCCAGGTCCCCAGTTGGGGGAGCAGGAGAGGCAACCACACATTGATGTCTCTCTCCCTGTCTTTCTCCCTCCCTTCCCCACTCTCTCTAAAAATAAATAAATAAAATATTTTTAAAAAGATGTGGTACATATATACTTTGGAATACTACTCAGTCATAAGAAAGGATGAAATACTGCCATTTGTCACAACATGGATAGAATATCATTCTAAGTGAAAAAGTCAGAAAAAGCTAGGAACGATATGATTTCACTCATATTTGGGATATAAAACTGAAACTCACAGACACAACAGTGTAGTGGTTACGAGAGGGAAGGGGGTGGGGAGGTGGTAAAGTGGGGCAAATATATGAAAAAAATCTTATAAAAACATATAGCCAAATTCTGATTTTAAAAAAATAACCCAAGGATTTTTCTTTTAACTGGTAGGTATACATTTATTATGATTACAGATATTTTTCTGCTTTACATTTACCTTATATTTTTCTGTGCTTAACTTTCCTATCTTCCACTTTATTAGTGAATTTCATTTCCTTTTTTTTTCCTTCCTGCATCTCAATTTCTGAGAAGACTCTGCAACCTATTCCTGTTCTTTTACTGGTTACCCTAAACATGTCAGACAGTACTTCACATTCTGATTGAGTTAAGTGTTATATTTACGTACTTCCTGATGAATAATACCTAATGCCTTAGACTGTTTTAACTTCAACTACTCCTTTCATCTTTCATATTTATGTCTGATATTTTAGTTATTTTCACCCCATGTCAATATCTTCATTGCTGTATAGTAGTCAAAGTTTCTTTATAATACTCACATATTTACTGATTTTTTGCTCAGCTTCCTTGCCTCTTAGTCTTCACTTCCATGTTCAGTTGTATTTTTTTCAAGTGAAGTTTTGCTAATAAAAAACTTGGTTTATCTTAAAATGTCTTTATTGGTCTCTAAGATAACTTTTTTCTTCTAGCACTTTGAAAATTTTGCCAGTTTTCTGGGTTCTATTATTGCAACTGAGAAGTCTGTTGTCAGCTCCATTGCCGTCTCTCGTGTGCGGTGTTTTTCCATGCTTCCTATAAGATTTTTTTGTCTTTAGTATTTTGCAGGTTTTCTCTACAATGTGTTAAATGTGGATTTACTTCGATTTATTATTGTGATATTTGAAGTTATTTCTAAGTTACAGAATTCCTTTTTTTTAGTTTTGGAAATATTGCCTCTCTGAACCGTCTTTTGGAAGTTCGTTGGATGTTCTCATTTCCTCCTTAATGTTTTTAAAATTAAAATATTTTCCATTTCTTTATGTCTGTGATTCATTCTGGGTAATTTTCAAAGAAATACCTTCCAATTCGCCAGCTCCCTTCTTCAGCTGTGTCTAATCAGCTAATTCATCTGTCCATTGGGTGTCAAATCAGAATGACTGCATTTTCATTTCCAGAAACTTGATTTCAATCGTTTTTCAGATGTCTGTTTTTAAAATTTTTTTGTTCTTATGTCTTTGTTCCCCCTTTTATGAGTAATAATTTTAAATATACTCATTCAGAGAGTCTACTAATTGTTCTATCATCTAAAGTTTCGGGGGCTTAATTATGCTGGCTTTTTTGCCTGTGTCTGCTGACCTTTCAACCTGTAGTGTATTATTTTCTCACGTATCTTTAAATTCTAGGTTTTCCACATGTCTTTGATGGGGTTATCTTTGTGAAGTTCTCTGTAGCCTGAGCTTGGGATGCATCCATCAGGGTAGTTTTGAGTTTGCTTTTGCCAGACACCCTAAGGATATTAGCATTTTGGAAACACTTTTATCTTTATTTCTTGGCATGAAGGTTTCTGGACAATGTGAGCCTGTAAATTTAAGCCAGAAACTAGGGAGAGCAGGTTCTTTGTTGCAAATTCTCAGGATAGTGTTTTTCCAGCCAAAGCTCAGGTCAATAATTAAAAGCTTCCTTGATGGTTCTCTGGGCCAGCAGGTGGATGTTTTTCCTTCCCAGTTCATCCTTTCATTGAGAATGTGGTCATTTGAAAGTCTTGGCTGCATTCAGGGGCCTCGTCACCTGTGTCTGGGGGACAGCAATCCGAGCCTCTTGGTTGGGTTGGAGCAACTCCTGTACTGACGATGCCTTCAGCTTTCTGATTTTTCATTCTCAGGTCATCTTTAGTCCTTCTGGAGTTCTTGACTTTGTTGTATGTCCATCTATGCCTTTACAGGATTTTTGCTATCCTTCATCTGCATTTGAAAGCCTTTTTCTTTCAGTGTGAGGGTTTTCAGGGGGTTTATTCCATCTTATAGCTGGAAAAACAATAATCACTGGGGTTTCTTCCGTGTCAGCACTGAGCCCTGGTTTCATAGTGTCATTTAGGCTAGAGAGAAATAATTCGATGAATAAAGTACAAAATCATGTTATTGTCAGTAAACTCTACATAAATTACTGTCGTATGACAAGTGAGCCCCCACTCCCCCAATTAGTTATTTATGTTTGACTGCAGAATGTGCTCTGGTGCCGGTGCTGGTGTGTGTGATTGAAGTAATAACACGGAATGTCATCATGAAATAGTGACTCCAATAACACCCAGTCAAGGCAGACAGCAGTATATAATTTGAAATTTGTATGCATAACGTATATACAAATATTTTTAAAAGTTGTCAATTATTTTGAGATTTTGTATAACTTTCCTGTGGCATTTTCACAGAGCGTGTTTCAGTTAGTATGCTGGTTCCTCAAAATATTTTAGCAAAAAAGCTTCTATTGGCAAATAGATTTGGAAAATCCTACTTCTTATATCTCTTTTTGGTGAGTTTAAGCATGCTTGCAGACAGAACTCACTGAGGAGTCTTGAGGCAAAGAAATCAATTTTATTTTTTTAACCCAGTATGTTCCGAGTCTACTTGAACAAATACGATGCTCTTTATTGTTTTAAGTAACATTTTCTTTCAGTAAGTCATTCGGAAAACACAGCTTGAAAAATGCTGTTCTCTTGGGCATATGCTTTTGTTAGGATAACATTTAAATATCTGCTTGATTTCCAAAACAAGATGTATTTTATAAACTCTTATACTATAAGCATTTTATTTATTTAAAATAAAATTAAATTGATATATTAAATTAAGTGGCAAAATTCCCCCAAATGAAAATGCAGTCATTTTGTTATTTGTAAAAACAGGTTTATGAAACAAATGGCTGTATATATACACATATAAAATACATATAAGATCATTTGTTTAATAAACTTAATGTATATACATATCTACAGTTGTAAGGGTACTTTAGGAGCTTCAACTCAGTTGTGAGAGATCCCTTTAGTGTTTCCAAGTAGAGACGATGGCCGGAGGGCCAGCAGCCATTCTGGGCCATGAGGCGACATGCGGACGAGAGCTACAAGCTGGAATGAAAAAAGCAGAAAGACAGTATTGACTGGTTTTTCTGTGGCACTGGGTTAAGCAGTACAAACAGTGTCATTCTAGACCTTTTTGTTCTTCGTGCTTAATCCAATACAGCATCTGGATGTGGAACAGCGGCGGCTGGACACACGGATATGAGAGGGTGGGGGTGTTGGATTCTCTGTAAAGACAGTATTTTGTGAGGTGAGGGGCTCAGGAAAAAAGTCACATCGCTGCGCCTTACTTAAGTGAGGAACATGGTTGAAGACTAAGGAAATAAATCATTGGTTAGACCCTCTGCTCCTCCAGAAAGTTGAAAAGAAGGGTTGTAAGAAAGGACTGAAAAACAGAGGCTGTAAACTGTCCCACGTGGCCTCGTTCCCGTTCCATCGCTTCTTCCAGACCATTAACGACCTGTGTGCAAGGGACAGGGTGTTCTGCGCTCTGTCTCAGCCAGAACATGTAGTGAGTCCCGAGAGATGATATCATTAATTGTGCTGCATTCAAAAGTACGCAACTGACTCTAACCTTTTTTTTCATGACAGTCCACCTGACTCCGTCTTTAAAGGGCAGAAGCTCAAGTTGAAGCTCTTTTCTGTGTATCTTTATGTCTGTGCCTTTCAAAATATTGTTGTCTGTGTCTGTGACATTTGTCCCAGTTATGTGGTTGTTTTGGCACATTTCTGTGTGTGTGTGTGTGTGAAAAAGAGGGAGGGGCACACACAGACATACACACAGACAGAGACACAAACACAGAGAGTGGGGACACTCAGGGCACCCTCATGTTCCACTAGGTTTGACTTGATCTCTAGACCTGGCCCATGAAAGAATTGAACCACGTTGTGTTTTTATGAATGATGTCCTTCATTCTTTCCCCCAGATTCTGGGTCGGTAACCCTTGGCAGGGAAAACGCTCCTCCCTTGGTAGTCTAACCCTACAGAGGAGGGACATTGTCGAGAAGTGGTTTGTCCACGCTTCCCTGGGTAGGACTTTTCGAAGGCTTACCTGTCTGATGCTTCTTCTACAACCTACTCTGCCCATGGTACTGCCACTAAACTCTCCTCTTCATTCAAAGTGACTCTTATCTGTGCTTTTTTTTGAAAATTAAATTTATTGGGGGTGAATGGTTAATGAGATCATACAGGTTTCAAGTGCATGATTCTATGACACATCATCTGCATGTTGCAGTGTGTGCCCCCCACCCAAAGTCTGGTGGGACTGTAACCTGGGACAGCTACCATGGAAAACAGTATGGAAGCTCTTCAAAAAATTAAGAATAGAGTCACCATAAGACCCAGCAATCCCTTTTCTGGGTATCTACCAGAAAATTTTAAAGGCATTTATTTGCAAAGACGCATGTGCCTCTATGTCCATTGCAGCGTTATTCACAGTGGCCAAGACATGGAAACGACCGGAGTGCCCTTTGACAGATGGCTGGAGAGAGAAGATCCGATGCACACATGCAAAGGAAGACCACTCAACCACAAGAGAAGACGAAATACTGCCACTGGCGACGACGTGGATGGACCTTGAGCATATCATGCTGACAAAATGATGTCACTCATATGTGGGATAGAAAACTGAAAGCAGCGAATGAACGAACCCGAAAACAAACAAACAGAAACTCAGGCACAGTATGTGGTTCCCAGAGGGAAGGGGGTTGGGGGTAGTAAAGGGCAAAGGGATCAAATATAGCATGGTGACGGAAGGCGATCCCACCTGTGTTCCTAAAATTGTTGCGTGTGGCGGCTCCTTGTCACTGTTCAGTGAGGGATTACTTACTAGGATCTCCTGTCCTAATCCTGCCCCCGCGCCCCCAAATGCTTCTGTCGCTCAGTGAGCTCCGTGAGATCCGAGGACGCGTATGAAGCGTGTGTGTGAGTCTCAGGCTCGGCTGCGCTCCGGGTCAAACAGGCCCCAGGTTTCGCCGTGTTTACGGCGCTAAGCACCTGCAGGACCAAGGCGGTGGGAGCCGAGAACCGCGCCTGACTCCGGAGCCGGCGGCGGCCGGGCCGGCTGCAATAAAGCTGTCTGTTAGGAAGTTATCTTTCATATGCAATTGCTTCCCCTAAGCTCTTAAGCATATTAACTGCACCTGTAATTATACACACCTCAGAAAATGCATAAAAGCTGCCTTCCTTGCCAGGCTAAATAAAACGGCAGTCTCCTGCATACCCTCCCGGCCTGCTATACCTTAAACGCTAGGGGGAAAAAAGGAAAGAGGAATGAAAGAGAGGAGATAATTGCCCATTAGAGAGCTGCTCACAGTGAACTGTGTCTTCTGTTTACAGCATTAATTTTGCTCTTCGTGAACTGCAGTTGACACTGCGCCGAGGGCTCCCGCGTCCTCCGCGCTGGCCGGGCTGCTCTGCTACCCGCCGCCCGTTTGCGTTTCAGACGGTACATACAGTCAACAACGACCGAAACAACAACAACAAACAACAACAACATTCGCTTTGAGTGCCAGGAATAGCTCTGCATCGTCGTCGTCGGGGTGGGCTTTGCGCTGGGAGTCTATCCTCTCTTCCCCACTGACCTACCTCCTGGTACAGGACCATGTTGCAGCGTTGGGTACTGATGGGAGCCCCACGCCTGCTCCGATCTTCCTGTATGCCGTATGATCTCCCGCTCCTTCTCCAGTGGTCCCCTCGTCGGTATTCTGCGGGGCTAGAGGGAAAAAAGCAGCTCCCAGAATCTGAGCTCCTCAGGCATGCTCCCTTGCAGCTGGGGTCCGTCCACCTGCACAGGGCGTAGCCATGGACCCCAATCTGGCTCAGCAGCCAGCCAGACATACTTCGTGTGCTCGGGGAAAGGAGGTGATGGGCAATGACTTACCGCGGCCTAGTTTCTAAACCTCCTTCAAAATAAACCATCCCTTGTGCGGTGTCAGTAGAATTAATTGGCCGGTAATCCACAGGAGACACTCAGATCGCCTACAGCTTATTTTATGAGTCCTCCAGGATCAATTTCATGTTTGAATGACCCTATCATGCATGTGCGTACACAGTCGTTCTTTGTATTCAGAGATGACTTGGTTGCCTTTTTCCTCCTCCCCAGGATATTCTTTCTGGGAAAGAAAGGTGCGTGTTACCTGAAGCCCTTTTGGAAATTAGCAAATGTGTGTGCAGCACCTAATCTGTGGATACAAGGAGCTTAGCTGTGGAAGGAATCTGAAGCACCTCACAAGACAAAGTGTCTGCCCTCAAGAATCTTATCATCTCACTGGGGCAGGAAACACACGCAAATGAAACACTTAGGGCACAATCGCAGATGAAACAGGGCGCAATCGCAGACAACAGCATCGCAAGCACACAATAACCAAGCTGGCTTTGAAACAGGGTCCTGCTGAGCTGCCCGCCAGGGGAGAGGGAACCGAAGCTCCCGGAGGGGCCAGGTCTTAAAGACGAGGTAGATTCTCTGTCTTATATTCACCCATCACAGGGACAAACTGTTGATTTTATAGAATTTGTAGCCCTTGCCCTTCTCTTGCCTTTGGGAAATTTTTTGTTTGTTTTTGTGATGCCCCATTCCTAGACCTCTCCAGCGGACTTGGGAAACGGGTGAAGGGAGAACTCCAGGGCGGCGAGGGAGTCAAGTGTGTGAAGACTGTGGATTTAATACTGTAATGTAAAAGGCTGTGACATTAATACTCTCTGAGGAATGAAAATGATCAGAAAGGCCAGACGAGGCAGGAAGGCAATGTAGGCTGGGGCGGGGGGAGGGGGGCTCAGGAAATGGGAGAGGGCTGCTGTGCAGTGGGAAGACTTCTGGAGGAGAGAGAGAGGGAAATGTGGTTTGGAAGAAGTTTTGCTCCTTGTATCATGCATCAGGCTTTGCCTGGGGACTCTTCTAGAGTCATCAGTAAAAATGTGGCTTTGCAAGGATTTTCAGACTCCGTTTATGTTTCTTTGTGGTGTGTGTGGCGGAGTGCCAGGTTAGCGCTGGAGAGAAGAGAGGCTGCTCCTGGGGCCCTGCTCCTTCAGAAGGAAAGGCCGTTTTATTTGTATTTGAGTGGAGAAAAGGGAATGAAATAAATTCCTGGGAGTTTTGATGATGTGACAGAACTCCTGTTACATTTGGCTATGTCATTTGTTGTTAGGGATGTGAACATGTTTGTAGGCTTTTCATTCATTCATTTATCCATCCATTCACTCATCTTGTATTTGGGGGGTCTTCTGTGGGACAGGTCCTGTTCTGGGCTCTGGCAATGCAGAGTGAGTTAAACAGAAGAAGCCCCTGTTCTTGTAGAGTTTAATTTCTAGGGAGGCTCTTCCACCATTGGAGTTGGAAGCAGGTGTTTTTCTGCATTGGCAGATCTTGAGATCATTCAGATATGACTCACACCTCATGCCTGTTCTTGACAAAGTTTAGCTAATCAGCGTTGGAATGAACAAGACCTTGTGCAGTGGTTTTGAAATGCAGGTCTGCGGATGGGTGTTGGTCTTTCCACATCAAAGTCATCTGAGACATCTTTTAATGCACAATCCTGGTCCCCTATCCAGCAGAGCCATTTCAGAAGGTCTGGGGTAGGGCTGGAAAGTGTGTATTCAAACAAAAAATCCCAAATGACTTTCTTTGGAAATTAAGTTTTGATTACCTGCGCAATTCTGAAATCTCTGTCTGGTGAAGTTGCTCCCCATCCCACTCAGGCCTATCCCCTTTCCCCAGAGTTTGGTGTGTGTGTGTATGTGTGTGTGTGTGTGTGTGTGTGTGTGTGTGTATCCAGACTGGTTTCCATGACCTTACATGTATAGATTTACACTAATGCAATATACCTAGTATCGTTGTGTGAGCTTATTGTTTTATAGATGTGGGGACATTTTTTTCCCTATGTGGTCAGCTTCTCAGCTTCTCTTAACGTCCAGGTATCTGGGTGGAGACATGGTTTATTCCATCCTAGGACTGCTGGGCAGAGTCAGGGTCTCTGGAAGCAGTGTTTTTGCTTCCCCCAGCACCAGGACAGCAGCTTGCTGAGGGTGCTCATAGCGACTCTAGGGGAGAGGGTGGCCTCACCTGGATGGCTCTACTCCCTGACTCACACTCAGCTGGGTCCTGCATGCCGCCTGCTGTGGGGCCACCTCCTCCCACTGTGGGGGCTCCACGGATGGCCCGTTCTCTCTCAGCCCAGGACCTCTCTTCTGAACGGTACACGGGAAGTTAAGGAATAGACGATCCTTCCCTAAGACTGTCTATTCTTTAGGGTTATTTTCTTGCTGAAAACCCCCATTTGTGCATGTCAAAAGCTGAGGTCTTTTTCTTGGCATTCTTTTGGTAACAAATCCGAACCATCCTCCAGGCAGACAGATGTCTGAAATGTGCTTGGAAAGGTGAAAAGAAAAGAACATGACTCATTTGAAAAATATTACCCCTGTCTGTCTCACAAGCAGGCTGTCCAGCCATTTTTCAGTGGGTTATTTGATGAACAGCTGCAAGTTCGCCAGAGTGCTCACTGCATTTTGCACGTCTTTTCCAAATGGACATACTCAACATATTCAAAGGCAGTTCTTGGCTGAAGATTAGGAAAGACTTCCTTCTCCTAGCCAGACCCTAAGTTAATTAATCTGTTTTGTTACAGTTTAATGAGGAAATGACTCAGAAATTTGAAAGACTGACATCAGGAAAAAAATCCTTTACAACAGCTCCCTTTTATTTTCTACCTAAAACATAGAGTAGTTGTGGGTGACATTCTAGGAGGTGACTCTCAGTGAGACATATCTTTTGCATAATCCTCTCTCCTTGAGTGTTTGTAGAAACTGTGACTTGCTTCTGGCCAATAAAATATAGTGAGGACATTAGGAGGTCACCCCTGTGGTTATATCATATGGCAAAGATAAACAGATTTGTAGTTAAGGCCCAAAATCAGTTGATTTTGAGTTCATCAAAAAGATTAGCCTGGGTGGGCCTGACCTGATCAGGTGAAAGCCCTTTAAAGAGGACCCTCCCAGAGAGCAGAGACCGTCTTTTTCTGATCTTGAGGAAGGCAGTGGCTATAAGGTCTACAGCTCAGAAACTACTGTATTTTGCTGTGTATAATGTACACCCACGTTTTGGGCCTAAACTTTCATGAAAAAAAATCTTTCATTTTAATTCAATTTTTTATTATTTATATTTAGAAACAAAACCGATGATCATATTCTAGGGTATTACATTTCATATGGATGTCGTTATTGCTTTCTAAAGTTACACTTTTAACGCAAAAGCATAAATAAAAGAATCAAAAACATTTACATAGATACAGAATTAGTACCACCCATGTATAATGCACGTCTTTATTTTTCCCTCAGAAATTTAGGCAAAAAAGTACACATTATACAAAGCAAAATATGGTAACTCTGCCAGCAACTTTAGGGCACGTGGAAGCAAGTCTCTCCCCAGTGGAGCCTCTGATGAAATGCAGCCCAGTCAACACCCCGACTGCAGCCTTTGAGACCCTGGGCGGAGGAACTAGCTGAGTCTTGGCATCCTCCTGACATGCAGAGACTGTGAGATAATGAGTGTGCGTTGTGTGAAGTCACCAAGTTGATGTTAATTAGGCAGCCAGAGAGAACTAACATAGTCATAATTAGCTACCACCTGCCCTGGCTGCTCAGCCCTCTGTTGACGAGGCTGCTCCCCCCATCGTGACTCCTTCCCTTCCTTACACAAGTCTGTGCACTGACAGTCTCTCTCCCTAGGATTGGGGGAAGGAGGCCAGGTGCGACCAGGTTTGGTGAATGGAATCTGGTGACTGCGGTGAGATGTGAATTCATTTAAAAATTTTATTTTTTTAGAGTAGTTTTAGGTTCACAAAAAAAATTAAGGAGAAAGTACAAAGGTCCCACTAACAACATTCCCCCACCAGAGTGGTATTGGGTTGGCCAAAAAGTTTGTTTTTTTTCTTTAAGGTGGCTCTAGTAGCACTTAGTTGTCTTTAACTTCATGCAAAACAATTCTGTTAGATTGCAGTGTGACAGCTGTCGTATCGGGGTGCATTTAAAAAAACATCAAAATTGAATTTTTTGTGTAACCATTTTAATATTGAAGCTGGAAGAAAATACGCAGCATTTTTAGCATATTATGCTTTATTATTTCAAGAAAGGTAAAAATGCAACTTAAATGCAAAAAAAAAAAAAAAAAGATTTGTGCCGTGTACAGAGAAGGTGCTGTGACTGATTGAACGTGCCAAAAGTGGTTAGCAAAGTTTCGTGCTGGAGAGTTTTTGCTGGATGATGCTCCACGGCCAGGTGGACCAGTTGAAGTTGACAGCGATCAAATCACGACATTGAGACCAATCAACGTTCTACCACGTGGGAGACAGCTGACATATTCAAAATATCCAAATCAATAAAGTTATTAGTGACAATGAAAAATGTGTCTTTTATTTTACAGAAAAAACCATACGGACTTTTTGGCCAACTCAATACATTTGTTACAATCAATGAACCTACATTGGCATGTCATTGTCACCCAAAGTCCATAGTTAGCATTAGGGGTCACTTTTGATGTTGTTTATCCTATGGGTTGTGTGGGTTTTGACAAATGTCTAATGACATGTGTCCACCATACAGTATCATATATAATTGTGTCACTGCCCTAAAAATCCTCCGTACCTCTCCTAGTCATCCCTCCCCAACCCCAATCCCTGGCAACTACTGATTTTTTTTTTAACTGTCTTCCTAATTTTGCTTTTACCAGCAAAATTGTCATATAGTTGGACTCACCCAGCCTTTTGAGATCAGCTACCTTCACTTGGTAATATGCAATTAATGTCCTGCATGTCTGTTCATGGCTCCAGAGCTCACTCTGCTGTAGCAGTGAATGATAGTCCATTGCTGGATATATCAGTTTCTTTATCCGCTCACCTACCGAAGGACCTCTTGGTTGCTTCCAAGTTTTGGCATTTATAAGTAAAGCTGCTATTGGTATCTATGGGTAGTTTTTGCGCAGGTGTAAGTTTTCATTTGACTTAGGTAAATATCAGGGAGCGTGATGGCTGGATCCCATGGTCACGGTCTGCTTCATTTTGTAAGAAACTGCCAAACTGCCTCTAAACTGGCTATAGCATTCCACCCTCCCACCGACAGTGAGCGAGCGGTCTGCTGCTTCACGTCCTCACCCGCATTTGCTGTTGCCAGGGTTCTGGATTTTGGCTGTTTCCGCAGGTGTGTAGTAGTGTCTCATCGCTGCTTTAATTTGCATTTCCCTGATGACCTATTACACAGAATACGGTGACTCCCTCCTTTTTTTTTTATATCTGAGATGATCACCAGCGAAGCAATCCATTTGCGACTTTTCCTTTCTGCTACTGGGATCTGAGAGGGAGGCTTTCTCTGTTCTCCAGCAATAATATTACGAAGCAGCCAGCATGTGGAAGACCTCTTTGAAGGAAGCAAGGTGGTAGAAATTTGCAGAATGTCTTCACATTTTATTCCTGTTCTTCATTGTAATGTATGTGAATTTTCTTTGGGACATCCAACGGTGTGGGCCTTCCAGGTCCAAATGAAGAAAGATGGGCGGAGTGACAAAGAAGCTCTCAGGCCAATGGTCTCCTATCACGAGGCTGAGCAATGGAGGTAGCATCTCGGAAAGGTGCTTTCTTTATAGCTTTTCTTTTCTAGTGGGTGTGAGGGAACCATCAGGACATGAGGCCTTGTGGTCCTCTTCTGCTCTGCCTCTTCTTGCCCATCTCCTTAGTGTCTATGCAGGAACAGGGGCCCATGAGGCAACTGCTCATTCAGTTAGTGTCAGGAGGCAGCTAAGTTCTCCCGTGGGCTGCAGAACCCCCCCCCCCCCCCCCACCCCGACACTTGGACTTGTTAACTTAGTGGTGGTGGTAAAGGACTATGGCAAGAAAGTACATCCCCTCCCTTTACAAGTGAAATGCTGTCCCTCTCTTCTACAGTTTCACAATTTAGAAGTTACAGAGTGTCCAGAACTCTGGCAACGCTACAATTTAGTAGGCTGCACCATTTCATAGTCTTGCCCTCAAATAACAGGGGCTCCGTGTTGTGACAAATGGTTTAACTCATGTTGCAAATGACGGCCTTGTTGCTGGAGGCACGAACAATGAGGCCGTCTGGCTTTTCTAACGCTTCTTTCTGCAAGCTTGAACAGAGACTGTAATTGTAGGCGGTCATATCTGAACAAAATGCAGCAAGGACGCAGCTAACCTGCTCCCAGCCAGAGCCTGTGGGCCCTAATGTCTTGCGTGTTGTAAGTAGACTCTGAGATCCCGTGAGGGCTTAGGCACACATTTTTCTTGTCCATGAACATATTTTTGCTTCACAAGAAAGAGGCAGTTAAGCATGGCAGATGGAACAAATGTGTTTATAGCTGCTTCCTGTGAAAACTGCATTGGAAGGATAATAAAGGCATAGACTAGGCCCGGACCCACAAGGAGAAAGAGAACAGGGGACAATGCTTGCCACAAACACCCACATTTTGGAGGCGCTAAGTCAGATGGAGAGAGGTCACTGCTTTTGCAGACGTGAGAAAGCTAACGCCGAAGCTGGCCAGGGGAGAAACCCAAGCGCAGGCTGAGTTGAGCCACAAACCCTCGGAAGCTCAGCAACCAGAGGTGCCAGCAGCCACTTCCTGGAGGCGCAGGTGGGGGCAACCCCGGGATTGGTGGAAAGTCTCTCTCTGAGGCACTTAGAACCGGGCCGCCACAGTCCCTTCCCTCCTCCCCCTGGGCGGTGGCGCTGCCTCTCACTCCCGAGCAGGCAGGAGGGAGAGTCTATGATCTGCAGAGGCAAAGCTCAGACTTCATTCCCAGCTGAAGGCCGGGGCCACCGTACACACCAGGAACCCAATCAAGGTCCACTGACTGACCATCCGTCCAGGCTTCCCCCTCCCCGCGGGGCATCCAATCAGGTGACTGCTCTCCAGCCTGTGCCTGCTGGCCTGACACTGGGGGCCTCAGGCTTGGGGTCAGGGAGATGCAGCATCCAGCTTAAGGGCATGTCTCCTGAGCTGTGTGATGTTTTTATTTACCCTCTCTTCACAGTTGTTTGCAATTCATTTTACTAGGGTGGTTGTGAGGACTAAGAAAAGATGCAACCACTTCTGAAAGCTGTCTCTTGGTTTTGGGTGACTGTTTAGAAACATTTTCAGGACTGCTAGTTATCTATTCTTTTTATCTGAGTCTTTAAAATCCAGCCCCGTGGATGGCACAGGAAGGAGTTAGAGGCCTTCTCTAACCTCCTCTGACAGCTGTGGCGATCATCTTTCAAGCGTCAGCCCCGGCACAGAGCTGGTTAGAGGATTCCTTTTTAATCGGCTCCAAATCGGCATGCTAGCCCTTTTCTTTAACTTCTTTTTAAAACCTCTGAAGAGAGCATCAGTTTCACATCCTGAATACTACCGAAGACATAGTTTCGATTGGAGAATACCCCCAGTGATCTTGAACACATCCGAGGCCCTGCCGGGCTGGGCAGGCACTCGGGGGGGCCCCGACACCCCACAGTGCTGGAGCGAACCTCTCCTCTACCTGTGTCTCGAGGAACATCATCAGTCCAAATGAGAACATGCCAAGTTTCTGAGCAGCACCAGCAGATTTCCTAATTAACCTATGAATACCGTCAATCTGTTAATATAATTCTCTTGTTATTTTAGAAATGAGTTATATAACATTTCTTTTATTTACTCCAGCAATTTCAGAACTAAAGTGTTCCTCAGGGTACTCCAAACTCCCTTTCAGAAGTAAGGAAAATTTGAGGAACATGAATTGATTTGTCAAAATGAGCAAAGCCTTGTTGGCTTCTAGGATCTTTCCCCCCAAACCGTTCAGTTAAGCCTCCTGCGTTTCCGCGCCTGTGAGGCCTCTCGCCTAGATGGCTCTCTGTCCTTACAGAATCCTTGCGGTGAGGTGCAGTCCTGACGTGGGTCCCAGGGACCTAGAGAAAGCAGCGTTTGTGGCCCTCAGTCTGGTGTTCTTGACAACGTTGCTGCCGCGTGTCCTTTCTCCTTCTGAGGGGACCTCCGCCCACAGACCTGGATTAGCCACAGTGCAGGTTTCATGCTGCAGCCTCATCGTTAACCACATTCATGAACGTTACGTGTTGTGATACAATGGACACGATACAGTAATAGAACAATAACACAGTAAATAGAATCCTGACAGCGTCTCATACCTACGTATGTTCTTTTCTCCCATCCTTTCCTCTACCTTCCTTGTAGTCTCCTGGGATTAGCCTATTTTTCCTGTTGCTTTTTGTTTTCTTTTAATCACTCATGTTCCAAGACTCATCCATGTTGTAGCATGCAGTTACAATTAATTTTGACCGCTGGGTAGTATTCTCCTCTGTGGATGTTGTACAGTTTATGCATCTACTGAGGCTCATCTTTGGCAGGGGTGCGAAGTAGGACAGTCTGTCTTTGACGCCTTTAGAGTTCTTGTCTACCCTTCCTCATCCTCTTCTCAGAAGGTCGGCTATGCATCCTGCCTGGCACATAGTGAAGTGTGACAAATGTTTACTGAGTGAGTGTTGTACGCGACAGGTAAGACTGAGGGCAACTACAGTCAAATGGAAGTAGCTGCCGGGAGCATTTGCAGTCTCGTCTTGGCACAGAGGGCTGAGCTCCAGGATCAGTGACCAGTGTCTGTGGGGACTGGGAGCCCCTTATAAACTACCCCAGGTTTAGTGGATTTCCTCTGTCAGGGACAGTTACACACCAGCGGACTCATGGGAATGGGTTAAAAACCAAGGAATAAAACTGCCATTGTGGAATTTCAGGCTTCAGCCAGGCTGGGGAAAGGCCAGTTTTGGCGGGGCATGGTAGCGGGCATTGGAGAAGCCCAGCAAGATCTCTGGGGCTCTCAAGCAACACTGTCTCCCCACAGACTTTAAAGGTTGTCCCTGGTCTTTATTCTATGCTAAATATCTCAATGTGAAGACGTGCACATTTCTCAGGAAAATCACTACGCACAGGATGGTTTTTTCATCCCTATGGAGAAATGCAGATTGTCTAATACTGAATATGATGTCACTTTAAGTAATGCATTTTTAAGCTCTCTTTTTTAAAATACAAAGTGCTAAAAAAAGTAGTCAATAGTTTTTGGCTGTGGACTCGAAGTCCTTTCCCTAAAATTTTTAGTTTCTACAGATGTTTTGTTCTGACTCGTGTTAGCGATCTTGGCTTCAGTGACACCATTCCAATGGCAGCCTTGCTTGTGAAAGAAATCGACATGTTTACTTTTCAAATCATACGGTGGGTTTTTAAAATGGCTTATTGTCAAATAACCCCTCGAGCCTCATAGGCTACAAATGTGCCTAAAACGCCTATTACCAGAACTTAATCCTTTCT
This sequence comes from Macrotus californicus, assembly GCA_007922815.1. Taxonomy (NCBI): domain Eukaryota; kingdom Metazoa; phylum Chordata; class Mammalia; order Chiroptera; family Phyllostomidae; genus Macrotus; species Macrotus californicus. The sequence goes on along the minus strand of VMDR010004326.1, from coordinate 38,473 downwards.
TGTTACCCTGAGTGTCCTAAAATAAGCAAATATTTGGTGTGATTGGAGATCCTTGCAAAAAAATCCCGAGATCCTCTGCTATTACCGTGTCACGATTCTTTTGGGGGTTTTCTTGGGAACAAAGGAAATAGTGGCCATTCTTATTCAAGTGACACCAAGATCTATGAATTCCTTTTGCAAAGATAGATACGTCTTGCAACAGGGGAGAACAGCGACGGGCCAATTTTCTTCTTAAATGTCCCTCTTTGTTTAGGAAGTGTTTTGCCGTTTTATGATTCAGTTGAAGAACAGGGATTCCCCCCCCCCCCAAAAGAGACTAGAACCTTCTACGCCATCCCCGCCTGGCTACGTGCCATGCCAAGTTCAAGGAAACCCACCCCCCCATCTGCCTCTCCAGACCGAGGAAGCCACGCCCCCTGAAGTGCCCACAGCAGTTCCGATATTGGAAAAAACTAACCTAAACACCACCTGTCCACAGCGTGGCTTGACTTTTGCTTGGAATTGTATTGATTAGAGGAAAAGTGAATGAAAGTCTTCGGGGCAGGTCTCCTCATGTCTTGATTGATACTTTGCTATCACTGATGTTAGTTAAAGAGGGAAAAGCTTGGAAGGCAACCCTGATTTGGGCTGTTTCCAAGATGCATGGGATTGCTGTGATATCAGTATTGTAGCATGAATTAATTTCGTCAGTGTGACTCAGTCGGCACGCCTTATCATTTTGCTGTTAGTGTGCCGGCCTGGAGAAGTTTTCAGGAAAACACCATCCACACGGCAATCATGAAGTAAACCTGGGCTGGCCCGTGACCCGGTGGAGTTCGCCTGTACTACTGGTCATTACTCTGCTGCTATTCTGGTTCTCAAATAGAAAAGCCATTTTCAACGTTTAGGAACGACAACTAAATGGTTCCTATAGTTTTTGAACCACAAAAAAAATCAAATCTAAGATGGTGTGTACACATGAATAAATTTTTTTCCTGGAAATTGTGTGTGCATCTTCTTTCATCCATGTCGTTGTGGTCAGTAGTTTGTTCCTTTGTATTCATGATGGTATTCTGTGTTCTACGGCTTGTTTTCCCGACAGTTGATGGACATTCTAGTAGTTTCCAATGAATAAAGCTGCTATACACATTCAAGTATAGGTGTTTATATAGTCATGATTTCACTTCTATTAAGTAAAAAGCTAGGAATAACTGCTAGGGGATATAGCAAGCATATTTAATTTGTAAAGAGATTGCAAAACCATTTTCCAAATTGGTCATACTGTTTGGTATTCCCATCAACAGGGTCTGAGAATTCCAGTTGCTATTTGAATGGGTTCTGATGGAAGCATAGGAAGGATGGATAAGCTGGTTTTCACAGGAAAAATGTACTCAGCTACACTCGCCCCTAAACTCAGGGCGGCTAACTGCTGAATCCATTAGCAGAGGTCCTGGCTGGCACTCGGTGTCTTCTACAATCTTTGAAAGTGGCCCCATGCTAGCCACCCTTCACGGCCACCACAGAGTCTGCATGTCTGTCACTCCTCTTGGACCGAGAGCTGCCTGAAGATTGGGGACAGGAGCTCTTCCTCTTTGTTGTCTCACCCTCGGCACACAGCAGGTCTCGGGGTGCTCTGGCCGGGGTGAACAGCAAACATTGCTAGTGCCCGGGGCGGTGTTAGGGAAGGACAGCTAAGGTGGGGTGCTCACTCTTTGCTTCTCCTCTGTGCGGCAGAAGCACCGTGGTCAATAATTGCATGGAAACACAGGAGACAAGGAACCAAGCTGAAGAACAACGAAGGATGTAAAGATTGCAGGAAAGATCCATCCAATGAGAGGATGAAAACCCACATATTGTGATCAAAGCAATTTAGAAATACGAGGGATTGATTGGCAGCATACCTGATGGCCTCACTGCATGGGTGCCTCTTTCCATGTATGTCCCTCCGTGGATCTGTGTGGCAGGGACAGTGGTGCCGGGATTTTTAGATGCCACCCGAGTGTCTGGCTCAAATCAAGTCAGCCCTGCCGGTACCTGTGTGTTGGTGAGTCCTGTTCGTGGTGCTCTTTCCTGCAATGTCAGTGACCTTGCTTAAACCACTCCCTGTCCCCTCTCTTTCCCATGTTGTGCTTGAGATGGTGAAAGTAAGATATTCAATTGAATAGAGTGTGTCTGTGTGTGTGTGGGGTGGGGGTCACTCATTCTTAGCAAAGTCAGTGAGCCACCTGGCTCTCCCCTAGATGTTTCTGTTAGCAGGCAGGCAAATCAGGAGTTTCCCCCTCTTTCCTTGCTTCCCCTCCCTCCACTTTTATCCCTGAGAGCAAATTCACGACCGCTCTGAGTTTGTATCACCTGCAATTAATTGGCACTAATGCAAGTATTCACGGCTGTGCGTGGGATGCTTCTGAGTGCAAAATGGATTCTGCCTGTGCCTAGGAATGGTTACTTCACTTCAGGTGTGTAATTCCTCGGGCTGTGAAATTCGTCTCCTGCGTGCTGCTCACTGCCTGCTGTCCCAGGAGCAGCCGCGCTCAGCTGCCACCACAACGGGACTCGGGTAAGACATTTACTTATGGTCATTTAAAATGTAAGTGAATCTCATTTGCCATGGATGCACATGACCACAACGTGCAATTATAGGAACAAAGAAGTTTCCAGCAAGCTTAAACAGTCGCAGAGAGATGTGGGCTGCTTAGAGGCAAGGGGTGCCGTCGCTGAGGGAGCTCGGGCAAGGCCCTGGTAGTTGTGGGGTGCGGATGGTGCTGGCGCCTACAGGTGGCCGGGCCCGGGCACGGCGGGGTTTGGTTGGGAGACCTGGGGATTCGGGGCCGCCGCCTGCCACTGAGCCCTGTGATTGTAGGTAATGAGTGGAAATTTCCTGCGTCTCTGATTTCTCAAATGGCATTTTTGAAACTAAACCTATCATCTCACAGTTTGTTTTGTATGTGTTCTATGTTCCTTTTTATGATTTTTCTTGCCCACTTTTTGATGAATTAGATATTTAAACATGCTTCCATGTTCCCTGTCAGTTAAGTTATACACTCTTACTGGGTAGCCACAGGCCTGGAGATGGCAACAGCACCGCCTTACTGAGATCGAACGTGAAAGTCGTACACACACGTCTTCTTGGATGGCGTGCGGATCTGAGCATCCTGAACCTTTTCCCTCCAACCCTGCCTGAAATTACATTCTTTTTGTGCAGTCTGATGGCACATATATTCAATGCCCCATAAAGTGCCATTGTTATTACTGTTTTAACTGTCAGTATTTTCTTAGATTTACCCCTGTCCTTCTCCATTTCTTTCTGTCTGTGGTAGACAGAATAATGCCTCCTACCCCCAAAGATGTCTCTAATTAGGATTAGATGTCCTGATCTCTGGACACTGTGAAGATGTGAGGTTATGTGACAAAGAAGAATTAAGGTTCCAGATGGAATTAATGTTGCTAATCAGTTGACTTGAAAATAGGGAAATTAACCTGGACCATGTGGATGGGTCCAATGTAATCACAAGGGTCCCCGAATCTGGAAGAGGAGGCAGAACCAGCCAGAAGGCAGCATGAGAGGACTCAGCCCTGCCTCTCCGGCTGTGCAGTTGGAGGAACGGGGCCCTGGCCAGGGAAGGAGTGAGCCCTGTGGAAACAAAGGGAAATGGGTTCTCCCCTGGAGCCTCCTGAAGAAACAGCCCTGCCGACACCGTGGTTTTAGTCCAGGGACACCCACTTTCCACCTCCAGTCCTAGAACTGTGCAGTGATAACTTAGGCTGTTTTAAGCCACTGCGTCTGTGGTAACTTGTTCCCGCAGCAGGTGGACATTGATGTGTCTCAGATCCTATTTGGGATCATTTTACTTCTACCTGAAAAACTTATTTGTCATTTCCTATAGGGCAGGCCTGGTGATGATGAATTTGGCAGGTTCTGTTTTTTTTTCTGAAAATGTCTTTATTATGTCTTTATTTTTTTCTGTTTTCAGTTTCCTTGTTTCTGCTCTTAACTATTTCCTTCCTTCTGCTTGTATCAGGTTTAATTTTTTTCCTTTCTGGTTTTACAAGGTGTAAAATTTGGTGACTGCTTTGAGACCTCCCTTCTTTTCCCCATACAAACATCTAAGGCCAGAAATGTCTCTCTCAACTCTGCTTAGCTGGCTCTCACACGTTTCGATAGGGCTGTATTTTCATTTCCATTCAGTTCGAAATACATTCTTATTTTCCTTAAAACAAGTGTGCTATTTATTTCCAGGTATCGTTCTGTTGCTGATTTCCAGTTTAATTCCATAATGGACCAAGAACGCACTTTGTATGATTTCTGTCCTCTCACATTTGTTGAGGTTTGTTTTATGGCCTGATTATGGTTTTTTTCGTGGTGAATGCTGGATGGGCACTTGCAGGTAATGTGTACTCTGCTCCTGGGCAGAGCGTTCTATAAATGTCAATTAGGTCAGTTTGATTGATAGTGCTGCGCAGGTGTGTAAGTGTGGCTTTGCCTGGTCCTCCAGTTCTATCAGTTTGTGCTTCATGAGGTTTGCAGCTCTGTTGTTAGGTGCGTACGCGTGTAGGCCTGTCTTGTCTTCTTGGAGCACTGACCCCTTTCTCCCTAATAACATGCCTTGTTCTGCAGTCCCCCTGGTCTGGTATTGGTAAAGCCACCTCAACTCCACCTTGGCTAGTGTTTGCACGGTACATGTCTTCTCATCCTTTCCTTTTTACCTACCTTTGTTCTTGGACTTGAAGGGGGTTTCCTATAGACAGCGTATTGCTAGATCTTGCTTTTTAAATCTAATTTGCCACTTTTTGTCGTTTAACTGGTGTGGTTAGACTGTTCACATTTCATGTGGTCACCAATATGGTTTTGATTAAAATCTGTCATCTTGTTAACCATTTTCTTTTTGTTGCCTTTGTTTTTAGTCCTTTTTTTTTTCTTTCTTTCTGATTTCTCTTATGTTTTGAGAACATTAAGAAATTCCACTGGTCTCCTGTACTGGCATTATTAATACCTCTAAAAATTTGTTTTAGCAACTACTCTAGGTTATAATACATATCTATAGGGAATAAGAGTCTCCGTTCAATAGTATACCACTTCCTGTGTGGTGCAGGGATGTCCGTCCCTCAATGCTCTGTGCTATTGCTGCCAGACGTTTTCCTTTTCAGGTGTGACAAGTCACACTGTACACGTCTACTCTCTTTAGAAGGTCAGTTATCTTTTCAAGCAGCTGAACACTTTATCACACCTTCATTTATTCCATTTCTATCCTTCTTTGTGCTGCTCCGTGTTTCTGTCTGTATCATATTCCTTCTGCCTGGTAGTTCATGTAACATTTTTTATAGACCAGATCTGCTGGCCACAAATTCCCTCCGTATTTGTTTGTTTGAAAAAGTCTGTGTTTCTCCTTTATTTTTAGTTTTGTTGTGTGGCGAATTCTGGTTGACAGCTTTTTTTTTTTTCCCCCATCACTTGAAAGATGTCACTCTGTTATCTGCTAGCTGCCATGAATTCTGATGAGAAGCCTGATGGATTCTTATTTTGCTCCTTTGTATGTACTGTGTCCTATTTCTCTGGCTGACTTAAACATCTCTTCATCTTTTGTTTTCAGCAGTTTGTTTCAGTTTGGGTCATGTTTATGGATCTAGAACCACCGATTTCTCAGCTGCTCTTGGTGGGTCCTATATTCCAATCTTTGTGTCCCCAGCTCTGTGAGACTCCTGAAGTCTTTGCTCAGCTTCTCAGCCTCTGTGATGTTACGTTTGAGTAAAGGTACCTGCAGGGAATAAGTGATTTTTTTTTTCTTGAACGATCTCGGTCTTTTAAGTTCTTGGTAGCCCTCAGATACCTTTGGACAGACGTTTCTTGTTCATTTGGTCCGTGTTTTCCAGCTGTTGCTGGGAGATGCAGTCTGAAAAAAAAAAAGCATCCATCACAGGAGGAAGATGTTACCTTTGAGTGGTAGTCTTGCAAATTGGTTTTCAGGTGTTTTTGCTGATACTTAGTTTAAGGATTTAGGGATTGATTTGTCTGAAAGGAAAGCTATTTGGAAAGCCATTTCTGAATTTTGAGCTTTAGCAAGCTTAGGTGTAAGTGGAAAAATGCCCTCTGAGAAGTTTCTGCCGTTTGGTTATCTGTTTTCACACGTAGTTGTCCAGAGCTACGATACGGGAGATTCATGACCAGCACACGCACTTCAAAGAGGGGGAAACTGAGGCAACAGCAATGGGAAGCCAGAGGATCAAGTAAGCCAGATTTCCAAGAGGCAGTTGAAGAAATGTGTAGAGCTTGGATTTGTATGTTCTAATCTTCAGCTCAGAAAATCTTACACCGTTTGGCTTTTTTTTGGTAGTAGTTCTGCTGATATAAATTAAAAAAATTTTTTTAGACCCTTCTCAGTTAACCTGCCCTTTTGGTTGAGATTTTGCTGATGTTTTGGCTCTTAGCTTCTACCTCTTTGCCTTGTTTTGGTGACTCTTAGGTATCTCCACATCTTAGTTTGTGGAGGTCCTAGTCTATAAACCTATATACAGCAGGAAAACCAACATCCTTTCAAATATATGTAGAGATTCTTGACAGTGACTCTCATCTTTCCTATTCACCTGTCTTTGGGTTTTAATTGTGTTTAGTTCTTGTCAGTTTAGCTTCTATATTTGTTTTCTTTCCCCGGTTTCTCCATGCTCTTCTTTTTTAAATATCTTCTTTAAAAAACTTATTTTTAGAGAGAGAGTGAGGGAGGGAGAAAGAGAAGAGAGAAACATCAATGTGTGAGAGAAACATTGATTGGCTGCCTCTCGTACCTGCTCCGATGCAGGGACTGAACCTGCAACTCAGGCGTGTGACCTGATTGGGGATCGAACCAGTGACCGTTTGCCCATCCAACTGAGCCATACCGGCCAGGGCATGTCTTCATGCTCTTGTCAGCCATGGTGCTAATTATGTACGTCCTTCCAGCTCTGCTTCAGTGGGACCATGTTCGTAGCTTGGAAATGACCATAATGGAAGTATTTACACCATGGAAATTGGGAAATACTACCTAGCAAGGCTTCCATTTCCCAGAGATCAAGCTGTCAAACATGCACCAGCACAGCCATCCCCTAGACCCTTCACGCAGCAGAGTATTACTGACTCAAGGATGGATATTGGTTTGTTGCCACCGGAGTGAAGTTGCACCACCCAACAAATTAAGAATGGAACATTAGCATGACTCCCTTGACTATGTCTGCCTCCCTGGATCGTTAACTCGTTGTTCTATCCAGGCTCTAGCCTGTGGTATGGATGGTTGGGAAAGAGTATGAATGGCGTCCTTCCTCTTCTGTGTCTTTCCTTCAACCCAGAGTTTGCACAAGCACAGGGAGCATCGTTCATGGTGTGATGTGTTCCGCAGCCCAGGATGGATTCCCCGGCAGAATGCGGGGCAGTGGTGTCGAGCCTGCATCCCCAATCCAACGGTAATGTGTTCTCCAAGTCTGCCCTGGTTTCGCAGTGCCACGGAACGGAGCAGATGTGTCCCCGGGACATTTCATGGGAGCAGCACGTATTGGCGCCAGTGTTCCTGGGCACACCATCAGCGAGCTAATGAGAAGATGCACTGCTGTTCCTGCGGCTGCCACCACCGTAGGGTGTCTCTCTGGGAGCTCCCCCAAAGCGTTGATAACAGGCCCACAGCTGAGACTAGTACATAGTGAATTATGAAGCTGGGGTTTCACTTTCCACACTGACACGCCACGTGCAAGTGACTTCCACTTTTGCCTTGTTTTCTTTTTCCTTTGAAATGACTACGACATTAGCTCCTTTTCCTACCTTTTGTAACAGTCACAGCCGTGCTCATGACCTTATTATTTAATCTTTGTAAGAATCTTGTAGGGTCATAGCCATAACACAATTTCAGCAACTGCCACATCAACAGCTTGAGTGCTTTCCGCTAATTGCCCATGTAATTTTTCACAAGCTCCTGAGGGAGTAGGTGCTACCATCACCCCACTTTTCAGAGGAGGAAATGAAATCTACTACATGTTTTAAATGACCTGTCCAAGGTATCATAGGACATGGCAGGTTTGGGATTTGGGAGGAGTATAAGACTCAGAAACCTGCATTCTTAACTAGAAAAGGAGAAAATGATGGAAAGGAAGCCAGAATGCTCTATTTTGTGCTGCTCAGAGATGGCAGGTGGTAAAATGGGCCTCCTGCAGGGTCCTCCAGGCTATGGGGTGGGGAGTCCAGGGCCGGGGACCCATTGGATACTTTCTCTATAACCCCTCTCCCCCCGCAGGTTGCACTGAGCCGGGCTGCAGCCCTCCAGGGAGGGAGGTGCTTCTCGCCAGCGCGGGTCTCACACCGTTGCCCTCCAAGGGTTTTAGCACCGTGGAATCAGTGTACAGACCAAACCCAAGTGTCACGAAGTAAATATTTCACATTTCATGTGAAATCATATCCTCAAACAAGTGTGAAGAATTGGGATTCAGTGAGAAACGCACATGTCAGGGACCTAAATGGGTTTTGATGGGGGTGAAATCCAGCCCTCCCTCTGCCCCGCCCCCCTCTCTCCTATGCGGTCTGGCCCTGGTCCCTGGTGTGGAGGGTCGATGGGCACCAGCGCAGCTGGAGGTGCTGAGGTCGGGGTGGCTGCAGTGCCACCTGGCATGCCAGACTCAGGAACAGAAAGTGGGGCTTGGGGCTCAAAAAAAACCCACCCCATGTCTTTCTGATTATGCATGGAAAATTAACAGAAAAAGGAGAGCAAGGCCAGGAATAGTGACAGATGAGTAAATGTAGAATCTATGAGACAAATCCAACATATTTTTAAAGTGACTAAGAATTACACCCCGACAGTTTTCCTGGATGCTTGCATTTAAGGAGCAGCCAGTGCTGCGTTCGCTTGTCGCCTCCACCATCAGCGGCGTGAAGTCCCTTTGCACTCATGCTGCTTGCTTTTAGCCAGGGGAGCGGATGTGTGTATCACATGAACTTGGTCGTGCTGGGGGGTGGTCCTTGTGCAGAGCAGATCCCTGGGCAGCTTCAGGAAGAGCTCCCACACCATCCCCTTATCCTTTGCGTTTCCTGGCTGCAAGTTGGGGCTGGGGAGCTTCAGAGAAAGGCAGGGTCCTGGGGGCACAGGGAGAACCAGGGAGGGGGCCTGGTGTCCGGGAAGGAAAGGACACAGGACACTGTTAGCTCGGGAGCCTAGCGCCCAGTGAAGACAGAGGCCGACCTTGCAGAGCAACCGCAGGGCTCTGCCGGGGCTGAAAGGGGGCAGCATACTTTCCGCTCTTCCCTTCTTGTAGGTTTAAGTGTCCGCGTAATTAACAGAGGGCCTCTGGAGGTTTTTGCTGTTGTGGCTGCTGTTGTAATTTCACAACAAAGACTGGTAGGATTACTTCGTGAAAAAAACAGTTTTTTTCAGTGAAGATTTCTGTAGAAGGAGTTTTCCTTCACGTTGTCTGTGCCTAGACGTAAATACCCCACACCTCCACGGGTCCCCACCGGTGCCTGATGTGCTGTGGATTGCCCTGGCAGCATAAGAATTCCCCTTTCTGTCACCTGTCTGGTGGGTCTTCAGTGACTGTGTGGGCATCTCCCATTAAGGGAGGCTCGCCAGGGCTCCAGTGCCCTACTTCTGTTCATGGGGTTTTGCAGAAAACGTTCTTTACCCCTTGAGTTCAAAGATCTGCAGAGACCCCCATTCATTCTTATGCTGAGGCCATGTCCTTTAGCTGCTGACCCCATCCACACTCCCCTCCCAAGGAGTCCCCTTTGCATAAATCCCTAGAGCTTCAGTCCTGGCTGACTGGTCTGCTCAGGCCACTGGGACCAAGTACTGCAGGCTGGGGGAATTCAACACAGACCTTTATTTCTGCAGGCTGGAAGTCCGAGATCAAGGTGTCGGCAGGGCTGGTTCCCTCCTAGGCCTCTCTCCTTGACTTGCAGATGGCCATCTTTTCTGCGTCACAACCTCTTGTAACAGATTCAAGTAGCTCAGTAGCTTCCAGTAACAGGCATCTATTTCTCACTCACGATGTGTCCTGACTCTGAGCCAGCTGCAGCCGTGTGCCATGGCGCCCCTTCACCGCGGGACCCCAGTTGAAGAAGCAGCTCTGGGTCATGCCTTTCTTACGGGACAGGGAAAAGAGCAATGACAAAGCCTTACGACGCCCCCAAGACTTCTCAGGTGTGGCATGTGCCACTCTGACCATGTTCCACTGGTCAAAGCAAGTCACATGTTAGGAGAGGGGCAGCAGTGACTAGCATCCGGGTCCCTTTCAACTGGCCCTTTATGTCTTCCATGTGGATGGGGCTGGTGGTAACGCGGGATCTATTTTGAAAAGTGTAGTGACTGGGTGGCAGCAGATGCAAAGGTAAAAAGAACGCAAGTGCCCGGCTCTCCTGATATTGCAGCTGAGGACATTACCCTGGACTGAAGATGGGGTAGAGGTGGAGAAAAGTAAATGTACACAATGAATGACCTTGGTGATTGACATGGGAGGGAGAGGGAGTTTTAAGGACGATCCCTGCATTCTTCCTTCTGTGGCTGTGCAGAAGCGGAGCACCGGTCACGAGCTGTGGAGATGACGGTATCTGGCGGAAATCTACATGAGTCTGTTCAGTCTGAGGTTCCTCAGGACCAGCCATGAGGTTGTATCACATCAAGGAAGTAGCTGGGTGCAACGTTACTATATTATTTGTAATTGTTTTTCTAGTTTCTTTCAGAATATTACCTAAAAGTTATCCTGAGAGTAACTTTCTTAGAGGAAATAACCTTTGTGTATCATTTTCTTCATTCTTAGGGTACAGAGATACTAAAATAATTGTTCATGGGTAACAAAATTTTCCTATTTAGAAAAAAATTTTATTGCATTTATGGGGAGTGACTGGTAACAAAATTACATAAGTTTCCTGTGTACAGTTCTATAATACATCATCTGTATATTGTGCTGTGTGCTCAGCACCCCAAATCAAGTCTTCTTCCTTGACCATTTATGCCCCCTTTCCCCTCTTTGTCTCCCCAACCCTCTTTCCCTCTGGTAATCACCATACTGTTGTCTGTGTCTATGAGCTTTTGTGTTTTATTATTATTTTTTGCTTAATCCCTTCACCTTGTTCACCGAGCCCCCCAACCCTCCTCCCCTCTGGCAGCCATCAGTCTGTCTCTGTGAGTCTGTTTCTGTTCGTCAGATTCCATGGACGAGTGAAATCACATGGTACTTGTCTTTCTCTGACTGGCTTATTTTTGTCTCAGGTTATTTAGTGGAAGGAAAAGTGCTCTTCCTTTGTGTTTCTACCGGTCGGAGTGCTCCCACCTCACCACAAACTAGAGAATATGCCTCCTTTTCCTCGGGGTGGGAGCCGAGGGGATCAACGTGTAAAAATCAGGCAGCATCCTTCCCGCCGCTGTGTCTGCAGACCTCCCAAACTGAGGCACACCGCGGAATACCTCCAGCATTTTCCCATCAGAAAATTGGCAAATACAGTCAAGGACGACAAGCAGCTGAAATTACAGAGGGCTCTTGGACTACTGAGACTGATTTTAATCCTTTTAGGATCAGCCAACCTTTTCTGAGTGTTGCTTCATCTTATGTAAATCATGAGTTCAAGAAAATTCAGCATTTATCATACAAGACAGGGAGGACCGGAGCTTTCTTTTTGATTCTCCCAGGGTTGCTAGAGTAAACATGGTTTCAGGAAAAAGAGAAATGCCATTTGGTTTTTAAAAACATTTTGGCTGGAATCTTGGCAACGCCCCTTCTTCTTCAGGTAATAAATACCCTTTGATGCCTAATTGAAGTCACTGGACCAAGATGACAAACCTCACGGAGTGTCCGATGTCTCTGCAGCCTTACGTGAGGCTTGGAACGGCTTGTGCGGAGTGTTTTAGCGAAAAGTGAGGTCTTCTGTTTGCTCACGCGCACGCCGTCCAGTAAATGACTTCTCCATTTCTTTTCGGACACAGCAGACAACGACCACATTCGACATTCCGTATTACTCCTACATGTGAGCCCAGCAAGGCCCAGTTAGAACCTGCCATGTGAGTTGCAGGAGAGCTGGGACCTCTTCACCTTGCAGTTTCTCAAGGGGCCTGCCACCGTGACCGGTCCTCGTGCCTGAAGGGGTTTGTTGAATTGAATAAGTTGCCTGAGCTTTGGTTTGGGGAGAGAGTATCTGCCCCTCCAAGGGCAGTTTCCACCGACTGGGTGGGGAGAGGAGTTTAATGTGAGCTAACTGAGCCTGGAGGGAGCAGACGTGGGCCTCGAAGTCAGGAGACCCAGCTGGGAACCCTGCGCGGCAATGTCATTTGTAAGTCTTGACTTCCTCGTGGAGTATAGTATGTCTGTAAAGAAAGTGATGCGATGCACACAAAGCACCCGAGAACAGTGACCTCACTGGTGGGGACGCCCTGAAAGCCACGATGGGCTTTGTAAGACGTAGGTAGATTGGAGGCATGTTCACCCGTAGAATTCGCCCTCGGTTGCTCCGGGACAGAGCCTGTCGTTAACAGTGAGCTTTCTTCTGTGAATTATGGTATCAGGATGCTTGACCTGAATGAGGACATCAGGTGACTTGTCTCTGAGTGCTTTGTCACCTCTGGCTGAAATGGGATTTTAAAGTCTAAAGGGTCTTGGTGCCTTGGGCTGCAACTTCAGTTGGCAGGAGCTGGAATATACACCGCCCCCCCCCGCCCCCCACAAGTTTTTATTACCATTGTAGCCACGTGTGCAGAAGGGCCTCATCCAGGGCTTGTGTGACCTCTGCAGATTAGCATGTGGAGGTGATTCTTCCTCTTCTCCATACCGCCCTGCTGTGGGCTCGTGCTTCAGTTCTGTACATAGGTTGGAAGCCCCTCCTAGGAAGGGCACCTCTTTCCAGGTCAGTGTGCCAAGGAGTGGTGGACAATGGAGTGGTGGACAGTGCTCATTTCCCGAACTTGGGAAAACACAGGCCAAGCAGAGCCAGGAGCGGAGATGTGAGTGGGAAGACCTACTGTGAGTCCAGATCTGCATCATGCGGGTGTGGGCACACTCACCAGAGGCTCTGCTCCTTCTCAAGAGATGCAGGTCCGGGTTGCCCTTCATTTTGTCTGCTAGCGTTCCTCTGGGTATCGGCTCCAAGAAAGAAAGTGCCAGAACACTGTTCAGCCATCAAAAAGAGGGGACATTCAGACATATGCTACAGCATGGTCAAACCTCAGTGACATTATGCTAAGTGAGATAAGCCAGAAACAAAAGGACAAATAGTGTGAGTCCAGAGGAGGTCACAGAGTAGTCACCGAGACAGAACCAGAACGGGGGCTGTGAGGGAGGCCGGGGGACTGTGTTTACCAGGGACAGAGTTTGGAGTTTGGGGAGATAAAACACGCTGGAGATGATGGTGGTGATGGTTGCACAGTATTGTGAATGTGTTTAATGTGACTGGAATGGACACTTAAAATAGTAAATTTTATATTTTACTACAATATAAAAATTGCAAAAAAAAGTATTGTAAACATTGCAAAGTATGGTACAAACTCAGATAATATGACATGTCAATTGGCTTTTCTTTCTTGAACTGAAAGGGAGCCTAGAGGACAATAAGAGAGGATACAGGGGCTGACTAGCACCGTGGGTGCCCCTTTGCGTGTCCTGGTTCTGATGGGGCTGAGAACAGGACTCGGGGTGTGAAGCAGGCTGTGGTGGTCAGTCTGGCCCCCTGGTAATTGTGACGGTGTGAGCTCTCTGATCCTCGAGCTCCCTCATCTGTAAACTGAGGGGTTCATTTCAGATGCTCCCCCCAATAGCTCTACAAATCTAAAATTTTATTCACCTTTTTTTGATCCAATTTCATTCTTTTAAATAATTTCATCTTCGTTTATTTTTATCATGTTATTTGCTTACTAACTTAAATTTTTCAAAATAAATTAAAGAAAGTAACTCCCAGGTGCCTAAAGATTCTGGAAAACACCTTTGCGGGAAATGAACACCTGGGCCCAGGCCTGCGCTGTCCCTGCGGCCGAGTGAGTCCCTGGTGCTGGAGGGGGCAGGCTGCGCTGCTCTGCTCTGCGGCGCCCTCTGGCGGCCGCTCTCCGTCATGGTCCCCGCCCGCGGAGTGTTCTCCCCAGCGTGTGCCTTGGGCTGGGTGAGGACACTGTTCTGAGGCAAAGCTTTACTCAGACAAAACGCGTGTTGGTACTTCGACGGGAGGTTTGGACAAGGACATCCTTCTATTCTCGAAGTGTCTCTAGCAGTGGCCCGTGATGCAAATGCCAGAAAAAAGTGACCCATTCATCCTATTTCTGTTGTGTGGTATTGTACCAGAGAGGGTCAAGTGAATGGGAAGAATTAAGGAACTGAAACAAACATTTTTTTCCCTTGGCAGAAACTCACTCATCAGCGATATACCTTTTTACACAGGGAGATTAGATAAATTAGAGATTAAAGAACGTGGAACAGATGTTTTTCCTCTGATAAGAACCACTCTATAAGGAAATGTCGGAGAGTTAGAGCCAGTGCAGAAGGCATGATACACTTTTATTTGGGGGGGAGGTGGGGGTTGCTAGTTAGTTTTTGGAGGCAAAGAAGTACCAGGCAGGAGGCAGAGCTGCCCCAGCCCAGGGTCACACCTAGACACCCCATGCACGCCCATAGCAGTATAACTGACAGGGGCACGTTCCCTCTTGCGAGCAGCTGCTGGGGGCTTTGTGGATGTGAATACCATCAACAATAGCAACGTGCGGGTGTTATTATCTCCATAGGGAGAAAGGAGAGAGCCCTCGGCTCTTAGCTGGACCAGGATTTGATCGGCTCCAGGAAAGCATGTTCTCAACCAGCAGCATCAGCATATCTGGGAGCTGAGGAAACTGCAGATTCTCAGCCCCAGCCCAGGCTGACTGCCTCACAAGCCCAGTTATGGGGCAAAGCACTCTGTGCTTCAACCAGCCTTGCAAATGATTTTCTTGGTACTAAAGTTTGAGGACCATGGAGCGCCTGTGCTGGCTTTCACGCAGCCCCCTCAGGGCACTGGAATCCGCCAAGAAGCTTGAGACGCCTTCACAGGGGCCTGTATCGCTTCCCTGCAAGACTCAGAGGTGATAGGTCTGGGGTGGGGCCCAGGAAATGCTCATGCGCATCCAGGATTCAAAACCACTGGGAGAGAGAAAGGGCATGGTAGGAATTGAGCTCTGGGTCTGTCTTGTATCCACCCGACTGGCTGTTCTTCAGTTCACAGCCCGCCGGGTGGTGGAGAGAATGCAGGAGACACCCGACAATGTCTAGAGGGTGGAAACGGCTGCTGGCCCTGCACGTGAACCCCGTGTTGACCTGGCATTGTGGACGTCCCGCATCCAGGTGAGGAGACAGGCCTGGACTGTCTCAGGAATAGGCCTGCTGTGCAATGTCAGCTATGTGGCTTGACCAAGGCGGGCTGTGCGTCTTTGGGGAGGTTGTGTCTTTCTCTAAGAGCTGCAGGAAGACATGGCCGACTAGCACGTTCTCTTTTTCACCTGCACCTTGTTGTGCTGCGCCCTGTACCTTCTTGCTCATGATGAACCCCAGGGACACAGCAGGGAGGCCAGATGGGAAGAACCCACCCACATGATCACATCAGAGCCCAAGGCCACTCTGCCTTGGGGCTCAGCCACTCCAGGATGCCTTTTCTGCTGGGGCAGGAACACGACTCAAGCAGGTTGTCACTTGCAGCCAAAGCATCCTGACCAACAGGCCACCCATGCAAATCCCATCCCCCTTTCAAGGCTGCCATCCAAATCCTGCTGCTTCTGTTAAGGCTTCCCTAACCCGAGGAACTCTAGCCCAGTTTCCATCCTCCAGACATCTTGTCTGTTCCTCTGTTCTGCTTCGTGATGCAGCTATTTCCATGCTTGTCTTTCCCTGTAAGATTTTGAGACCCATGTCACATTGGAATTTGTCACAATACTCAGCACATTGTCTGGTGAGCGTTGATCACCATCAGAGATCAGTAACTAGTTGCTACATAGTGAACAAACGAAGGATGGTAGATGTCAGTCAGAAACTGGGGTAGAATCACAAGATTTTAGGCCTGGGGGTTTTTAGGAGATGAGTGGGGAAACTGAGGCCCCAGAATAAGTGGATCCCAGAGTCGAGTATGTGTCTGGGTGGCAAGCACTGGATTTCCCTGAACCACACTGGCCCCTTTCTGACCCTGTCCCTCCTTGATTAGGGTCTTGCTTTTCTGGAACCATAATGTTGTCTCCGTTCCTTCTCTCTGCAGCCATTGGCACAGAGAAGTGGCTTTGCAGGAACCCACCTTTTCATTCTCACAGGTGCCTGTCAGGCCCTTCCTCCTAGGTAGGAGGGGCGACCCCTTTCTTCTTGGAGCAAAAGCTCTCCCTTGGGGCCTCTAGAGGGAAACAGCCACACACAGAACTATCAACAACAGTAACAATGGTTGTCGTGTTGTTTGTCTAGTCATTCACTTACTCATTCAACAGATGTTTATTGAGTATCTACCATGTACCAGTCACTCCAGTGAGTTCACGGGAAATGAAAGCACTACTGTTGAAAACATTCTACTACAGGGAAAACAGGGTCATGGAGGGACGTCTGTTACAGCCCCCAGGAGAAGCAGGCAGTGGGCTGCGCAGGTGGAAGGGTTTTCCCCACAAGGAGGGGGGAGCATGTCAGTGAGGGCTGGGACACAGAGGGGAGCAGGGAGCTTGGATGTGTCACTGGCTCAGGGAGTGTGCTGGTGGGCTGTGAGCACGGAGAGGGGACCAGCGGGAAGTGGTCACACCCGCAGGATTGCACAGGGAGCCACCCAGGAGGTAAAGTGGGAGCAACACAAACCAGGTTTCACAAGAAGGTGAATGTTTCCCTTGGGAGGCAGGAGGCTGCAAACGTAAGCAGAAGCAGAGAGAGGAAGGGGCCGGACCTCGGCCTGTCCATCCCCCAGTTCTGGGGCTGATCCAGTCCTGGCAACTTGGTTTTCCCTGTTCGCCCCCCACTTTCCCCCTGACTTAGGTGATGCTAAAGCAGGTCCCTGCCAGCATGTCATTTCTCTGTAAACATTTTGATATGTATCTCTGAGAGACAAGAGCCCCTTAAAAATATCACCATAATACCATTAGCTTAACAAAAAAAATCAACAGTTCCTAAATAGTAGCAAACATCTAGTCTGTTCTTGAGTTTCCCTGACTTCCGGAAGAGATACAGGGGATAAACGGTGATGGAAGGAGACTGGATTTGGGGTGGTGAGCACACAATACAGTGTACAGAGGATGTGTTGTAGATTGTACACCGGAAAGCTGTATAATTTTATTACCCAATGTCACCCCAATAGATTCAATAAAAATAAAAAGAGTTCCCCTGACTTCATATATATATGTGAAATATATCAACCCTATTGGATCCTAATTCAGAAGCTGTACACCAACCAACAGGGTTGATGTATTAGTTGAAATGTCTCGTAAGTCTCTTTTAACCTGTGGGTTCCCCTTTGTCTTTCTCTCTATTTCTCTGTAGTATACGTTGTCCTGTATACGGGGTCCGGCAGAGGTAACACCTGCTTGAGTGTGGTCGGTAGGGTAATAATATGGGTGTAATAATCTACAGTTCTAATTTGAACATTTCACCTAAAATGTCATAGGATGTGCTTGAGGGTGATATTGCTGTGTTACGGAATCACATGCTTATGATTTTGTAATAAGACAGGGGCATTATTTGTGCCAGGCCCTGTAGTTTAGAGATGTCGATTGCTTCCTTCAGCATCATTTAACGTGTTCCTCTGCCCCTTGTAATTCCTGTAAGCTGGCGGTGGATGAGATGCAGTCTTGGCTTGTTGGGTGCGTGAACTTCATAGGCGTTATCTTGGTTCATGGCACTCCAATGTCTCAGTAACTTTTTCGTGGTGTCCCTTGACCATCAGGATAGTTAACAGTTCAATTGGTTAAGCAGTCATATTTAAACAGCCTAATACATATTTATGTTCTAACAACTTAGTGACCTTTTGAAAACTAATATGCATAAATTAAATTAAAAAATATTTTCATTGCATTCTTAAATAACCACAGTTTCTTACCAGTTGAACACGGAACAGCTTCCCATGCCCGGGCATCATACTGGGCGTGCCACCCTCATCTCCCCCTTCATGTTGATGTTTGCGAGGTTTTACTTTTTTGTGCTAAAATACACGTGACAGAGCTTACCACTGTCACTGTCTGTAGGCGTGCGATGTAGTGGCATAAAGTACACGCACGGCGTGATGGCCGCCAGTGTTCATCTCCAGAACGTGTTCATCATCCCAGACTGTAACTCTGTCCCCATTGAACAAAGCTCCGCATCCTCTTCCCTACCCCCTGCCCCTGGCAGCCACCCTCTGCTTTCTGGGTCTAGAAATTTCTATTCCTGGGACCTCATAAAAGCGGAATGGTATGACATTTGTCTTTTTGTGTTCGGCTTTTAAAAAAAAATGCAGCACGGTGTTTTCCGGGTTCACCTGTGTAGTAACATGTGCCCGTATGCATTTCCTTGCACGGGCTCCCCACACGTATTCATCACCTCTTCTGTTGATGGGCATGCGTGTCATGTCTACATGATGGCTGTGAGGAGCAGTGCTGCTGTGAACCTCGGTGGGTGAGTGGGGGCTCAGCCCGATTTCTGTTCTCCCGGGGGTGTAATGAGGTAGTGACGTTTATCATGGCAGTCTGAGATGCCTGGCTGTACAAAGACCTGCCGTCAAAGATGGGAGCATGGCATGATCCCAGCACAGTGGGGACAATGATCCCAGAAGGAGAATGGGGATGAGCCTGAGCTAGTAGTTTGCTCAGTGCCTGGTAGATGGTGAGTTCTGCTTTTTTACTCCACAACTTTAATATCTGCGGCAGCCGTGTGAGTCCAAGGTGGTGCCTCAGCCAGCGTCTGGTTTGGAAATTGCAGGTGTGTGGATTCTATTTGCAAAGACCATCTGACTTGCAGGGGTTGAGGAGGCTGGGGTCTGAGCCGGGAGCCTTGTGGGCAATCCAGGACAGAGGAGAGAGTGGCCGGAGCTGAGGCAGTGGTGTTGAAGGGGGCAACAGGGCTGGATTTGAGAGACATGGAGTGGCCGCAGTAGCTGTAAGTGCAGTTAGTTCTCGCTAGTAGGGGGCCCTTTTCCAGAGTGGCCACGGCCTGGAGTCCACAGAGGAGCATCGTGGGGCTACTGGCTTTGGCCTTTGAACAACAGTGGACTGGTCTACCACCAGGCGGAGGCCAGCCACCAGGGTGACCTCTGCCACCCTCTTTGTGTGGTGCTTGGATGTAGCTTAGATCCTTTTATCATTACGAGGTACTTCGCGGGAAAACGTCTGGCACACTGGCCCATTCTCGCTTTTGCCTCACTTTAGTTTGGCCCTTCTGCCTGGAGAAACAGGAGAGACCAGCTGAGCGCCGTTGCCACCAGAGCGGCGACTCCAATTGGGCGATGAAGATCCTGGCTCCATTAGGGTACTGTTGTTCACTACAGCAGAGAACCAAAATTCCTTCTGTTGTTACAGATTCGGTGAGAAACAAAGACCCGGTGTTTTGCCTAATTGTCAATGGAAGGGTCTCTGAAATTGCCTTAATGGCCGACAGACCGGAACCGTTCAGGCTGCTACTTCTCTTCTGGTTCTGAGGGTGGCCTGCCAGTCACTTCTGATGACAGTGTTGAAAAATCATCATGTGACCCTGGAAGGAGCTCTGATGAGATTCAGTGCTAATTCTATAGGGTGGGACCCATCCCAGCACAGCCACCTGCTTTATCCTGAAGTCATCCTTGAAAGCTGGACGATCTTCTGCTGCATGAATGGGCTCTCAGAGCAGATCCAGCGTTCTCGGCTGTGTGACCTATGGCCTTGCTCCTCCTTCTCTGTGACGTGGGATAGTGATACCTATCTACAGGACCCCCCTGCACTGGGCTGTTGTCCGTCTCCCTAAGACCATCCTTCTGGAAGAGCTTTGCGAAGGATCAAGAGCCCATTAGGTGACATCCTAAGTCAGGAATCCATGGCCTGGAGCAGCATGGGAGCTGTGGAAAATCAAGAAATCAGAGGACCAGCCAGAGCAGTGATGTGATCAGTGTTTAGAAGTATTCATCTGGGTGTCACATGGAGGACGGACCAGAGCAGTCAAAGTAGATGTGGGAACCAGTGAGGGGGGCACTGCTGTCCCCAGGAGGGAGGCGGAGGGGTGGCTCTGAGAGGAGAGGTAGGAACAGAAGGACCTGGGCTGGGCAAGGTGCACAGGGTGAGAGAGAGGGAGGTGGCGAGGGCAGGGCATCGCCCAGCCTTCTGGTGGGTGCAGACGGAGCGCTAGAGGCCCCATGCACTGCAGGGACATTGGAGTCCAGAGCTGGGCATTGCGTAGGTTTCCCAGGGCTGCCGTAACAAAGTGCCACAGACCAGGTGGCTTAAACAACAGACGTTTATTTGATTTAACTCCTGGAGTCTGGGAGTCAGGAGTTGGGGTATTGGCTGGCCTGTGCTCCCTGCGAAGTCTGTAGGGGCGGGTTGCTCCTGCTTCTTCCAGCTTCCGGTGGCTCCGGGGGGTGTTCTGTGGCTTGTGGCCACATCACTCCCATCTGGGCCTCTGTCTTCACACGATGTTCTGAATCTGTGTCTTCACATGGACATTTTATCATAAGCACGGCTGTCATCAGGAGCCTGCCCTTCCTCAGTAGGACTCCCTCTTAAAGAATCACATCTGCAATGAGCCTACCTCCAAATAAGGTCACATTCAAAGGTTCTAGGGGTTACGACTTCAATGTATGTTTTTTGGGGGTGCCGTTCAACCCATGACAGGCATGCTTCCTTTGTGATGCTTGTCATGTCTGAGTCAAGATCAGCAGCTGAAGTTCAGCAACGAGGCTTGGGTTTCGATACACAGGGCAGGTGGTGGAGTTCCTCTCTCTAGAGGAAAGTGCTGGGCAGGCAGGGAGAAGATGCCATACTCAGTCCCGTGGACTTACCTCAGAAACCGTGCAAAGGAGACTGAGAGGGAATTATGTACATCAAACCTTGTTTTCGTCTACAAACTAGAATGTTTCCTGCCTGGGGCTTGCCAGGTTTAAGAATTCTGGAATTCGGAGGTTGAATATCTGTTGCTTACTGTTACAATGAATGATTATTATTAATGCAGTTCGGGCTCTTGCTACTTAAAAAAAAAAACAACTTTGATTAATCCTTTTGTAAGTGAAAACTCCTTTTTTAATGGGAGTCGTCAACCACTTAATGTATTTTTTTTTAAGTTTATAATTTCATGTATCAGTTGCACCCACTGAAGCCTCTCTCGCTGGCCTGGCTCCCGGAAGGTAATGAAGAGACTATTATTCGAAAGCAGCTGATAATCGAGAGGCACAGGGAAATGAAAATGGACAGCTGTACACAGGCCAGAACTAATGGGCAATTTTCCATGAGGTCTGTCCGCTGGGTGGAACCGCCTTTGAAACGAAATAACGTGGTTGTCCAGGATTTTGGCAGAGGTTGAGTGGGGTTCCAGGAGGAAAGGGTTTGGGAACCAACATGTGAGTCAGTGCGTCCAGCACTTTGCCTGTGCTCTCCTGGGAGAGGTGTTGGTGTTGTCTCCATGCGCTAGACCAGGCAATGGCAGCACTGAGGGATTCATTTATCCACGGTGTCTCTCTGACCACCGAGGGAAGACTGCCGGCAACCACCCAGTCCTGGGGGCTCACCGGGCTGCAGAAGAAAGCTGCAGTTCTTAGCCCAGAGCAGCAGGATGGGGTGGCTATCAAGGCCCGTGCATCATCTGAGGGACTTGGGGACCTTCATCTGAAACTCTGACCAGGCACACACTGAGCCATCTAAATGAAAATCTCGGTGCTGGCAGTGGAGAGATGTTTATTTGGGAAAACATCCCTGGGTGATTTTGATGTAAACTTCTCTTCCAAATGGTGGCAGGGCTGGCAAGGGGTGGGGGGTTTGGCTCTGCTGGTCCCTGGTGCAGGAGGTAAGGTACCAACAGAACTGGCCCTTACTTGGGCCTTGCTGAAGGGCCTGGTGAGTTCTCAGATCACCTGAAGCTTTTATCTAAGACCTGGACAGCATGACTTCCTGTTTGGGGGAAGCACGTGAACCTGGGTGAGTAACAAGGTGCTTTGGTTTAGCTGGGTGTTTGGCTGCCTGAGTAGAACTTGGAGGTAAGAAAGAAAGGGCAGATCGGATCCCTGCTCTGCTAGCTATGACTTTGGGCAAATTATTTAACATCCAAAAATAAGACTATCCCATAAGGTTGGGGGTAACCACAACCGTGATGAAGCTGTGAACCTCCATTAATAAACAATGCATATTGCTTTCCTAGGGTGATCAACTTGTCTGGTTTGCCAGGGAATTTTCTGCTGTGACCCTAAAAGTCCCAAACAAACTGAGACGGTTGGTCACTCTATGCTTGGTACAAATTAGAAACTCAATGAAAAGATGAAGGACTTCCCTTGTCACCCTGTTTCAAATCACATGGTGTTGGTAAACCCACCCATGAAGCCAGCTTGTCCACAAGGCAGAGTGAGGGCAGTTTCGGTGTCCTTTATGTGGGATGACAGTGCTCTTGGGACACTGTTCAGATGGCAACTCTGTCTATTCCACTTCTGACCCTGATCAGGTTTTGTCTGAACCCTGGTGTGACCTGTCTGGCATTTACAAACTTGCCGATGATAGCGAAGTACCTGGAAACACCACCGCATGAGGTTCACAGCTTTTTGGGGGAAACTGATGACCTTCGACCTTCTCAGGTGGGCCAGCCAGGTGGTTACTTCTCACTTTATGGGGGAACATGGCAAAGCGTAGAGCTTCTAGAGCAGGGGTGTCAAACTCATTTTCACCGAGGGCCACATCAGCCTTGCGGTTGTCTTCAAAGAGCCGAATGTCACTTTAGGACTGTGTGAATGTAACTGCTCCTTGACTGTTAAGTGAGAGCTTGGTGCTGCCACTGGGTAGAAACAAGGTGCTGGGCCAGATGAAACAAGGTGGAGGGCGGGATTCAGCCCTTGGGCCTTGTGTTTGCCACCTGTGTCCTGGAGTCTAAATCCTCCGGGTAATGGGGCCTGGAGGCAGGTTGATGGGGTCTCTAGGACGTATACCTCATCCTATGCAAGGAATCCAGAGCTACCCATAAGCAATCTAGGTACGGAATTAAGCTTCTGAAATAGTGCTAAATTATTTGATTTAAATACTGCTCTATCTAGGGATGAAGACTCAGGCAATGTAGATTCCCATTAATAATGAATGATTTTCTGTATTCTAATCCTGTTAAGCATACAGCTTCTCTGCAAATGTATTAGTGGCAATGTGTATTTGTGAATTAAGCCCTTGGTGTATCAGGTTTATGAGCCTAATTGTCTATTCAAAAGGCTATCACTTTATCACGTCATTAAAATTGAAGAGGTCCCTTTTGTTGGAGTGTTTTGTTAATCCTCTGAATGATATTTTCTCTTTCTTTCTCATTTTCTTTTTATTGAGCTTTATTAGGATTTAAATGCAACTGAAGCAAATCCTGCCGTTCCACTGAAATTGATTATTAAAATAACACCGATAATTATACATCGGTAGTAGCAAATGGCACGCCAGCGCACTTGCAGGGAGATTATGCATTTCCCCCTCAGATTAGGCAAGGAGGCGCAGGGCCCTAAAAATAGAATAGGACAATATATCTCTGAAATGGGTTAAAGAGTTAGTGACTGTTCTACCTCAAGGCAGTTTGAATGATTTCTGCTAAAATTATCATCTGGATCCAAAAATGACATCCGACGAGAAGGTATGAACAATTCATTTGACGGAATCTTAGTATCAGGCACTAACATGGTTGGTAAGGCTTTCCTACTTAGCGCCTTTATTCATTGCCTTCCAATGATGTCTTTTTCTTTTTTGAAAGAAAAAGATCCTTTCAGATTAAAAAAAAAAAAAGATGCCTGGTCTCAGTCACAAAATATTACTCAGGGGGAAAGTTTTAGCGCAATTCTGCTTGGCTGTATTTGAACACCAAAGGAATTCATCTGCCTTTTTTGAAAGTTAAAAAATAACCTTTTCTTTCAGGATGTGTTTAGAAAACTCAGAAGTGTCTTTGTTTTTAAAGTTAACAGACTAAGGACGTGTAACTGCTTCATTTGAAGAAATTTGCTTTTGAAATACAAAGTTTCGGGAGTTGAGAAAGTGCGTGCTCAGCGCCCTGCCGAGCACCCTCTCACGTCTGTCTCCCTGCCACCTTCACACCATGGTCAGAGACTCGGGGCTGAGTGGGAGCAGCAGAAGACCAAGGGACAGGTGGCCGTTTAAACACAGAGCAGGCCAGGAGATAAGCCACGAGGAGCACCTAGCAAGTGACGGGGCTGATTTTCTCAGGTGGCTATTCTTCCTTTCAAATGTGATTTTGAAGATACTCATGTTGGGACACTAAACATGTCTTCCAATTCAGGCGCCAATTAATGTTAGACTCCTAGACTCCAAAGGTGGAAGTGACCTTCCAGGACACGGTCTAGTCTGGGCACAATACACGGATGTCTTTATGGTGCAGTAGCTTTTGTCTCTCGGAAGATTGATTTGGTGTTTAAAAATGTCCAAGGTAGTTTGAGGCAAAATTGATAAATAAGGTGGCTTCCAGAAGCAGAGTGTGTTGGTTTTGCCTGCCTAACGCTTGTTTTCCTTATTTTGATGCTGTTCCCTAACTTTTTTTAGAGAAAGCATCCCCCAAGGATGGGATGGGGCTCACTTACCTTATGCTCTAAAAATGGGCATATACCCTGGCTTTGGCCAATCAGCAAATTGCCTCCTCTTCTCCATAGTGACTGTTCAGGAGTGACGTGGCCCGAATGAGCCAGTGAGAGTCAGGGCCAGGACTTGTCACTTCTGGGGTGATTTGGCCGCCATCTTGCCATGCAAGAGGAGAGGCAGGCGGGGTGAAGCAGATGTGGAGGACAGTGGAGCCAAGGGCTGGGGTGGGGTTGGGGCTGCCCACCCTGCCTGCACTCAACCCTCCAATCCATTTCTTTGTTTTGTTTTTGGTTTGGGGTGAAGCCTGTTTGAGTGGGCTTTCTGTCACACATGAGAGGGCTCTGTCTGGTGTTGTCATCCAGCAGGATAAAATGCTTTAGGAAACAACATTTGAAATAAAGTTCTAGATTGATATTCCTGTATGACTCTTTAAAAAAGAGTCCACTTACTTGTGTCGTGACTGGAGATCCCATGTCACCACTGTAAGGCAGGGAGGGCGTGGGGGTGGCTTACGTAGAGGAGCAGAGTGTGGCCTTTAGACTTGGCGAGATCTGATTTTAGGCTCCAGTGGAGGTGAGAGAATCTGTGTTTGCATATAACAGCCCAATCAGGCCAGACCTTTGTCCTAAGCTCTATGATGTTACACATCAGTCTCTACCCTCCCATTCCTGAATTAGGAACCTCTGGGTTAGGTGTTGGGATGGTATGACCTAGAGAAAGCATGAAGGGAGTATGTTAGTTACTGATTGCTGCGTAACAAGTAGCTGTGACCTACATGGCTGAAAGCATGCATTTTCCCTCTGACAGCTTCCATGGTCAGGGGTCTGGGTGCAGCTCACCTGGGTCCCCTGCTTGGGGTCTCACAAGGACGCAGTCACAACACAGGCCTCGTTGAGTTCCTTTCTGGAGCTGGGGGTTCTTTTGCAGGCTCTGTGGTAGTTAGCACACTTCAGTGGCTTGTGCTTATGGGACTGAGGTCCCATTTTTTTGGCAGCTGTCAGTTTGGGCTGGTCTCAGCTCCTTAGGAGGTGGCCCTTTCGCAAGTGCTCTGACAACATGGTAGCCTACTTCCTGAAGGCCAGTGCGGCGTCTTCTTGCTGCTGTAACAAATGACCACAACTTAGTGGTTTAAAGTAACACTAAGTATTTCACACTTTCCAATTGACAGAAGTCTGGGCACAGCATGGCTCAATTGCTGTTTCTCCTCTGGGTCCCCACAAAATGTTGGTAGGGCTGTGATCCTCTCCTGAGGTTCTGGGGAAGTAGCTAATGCTAAGCTCATTCTGGTTGTTAGCAGGATTCGGTTCCTACCGGTTGTAGGACTGAAGTCTCTATTTCCTTGCTAGCTGTCAGCTGGGAGCAGCAGTTGTCTCCTAGGGGCCTTTCTCTGGTCCTTGCGCTTGACCCCTAATTCTCAGAACCAGCAATGGTGTGTGGGATCCTTTTACCCTGGGAATCTCTTTGGCTGCCCCTTTGGCTGCATCTCACCTGCCTCTCCTCTGCCCCGCCAGAGGAGGTTCTCTGCTTTTAAGGGTTTCTGTGATTACATTGGGCCCACCAGGATAATCCCGGCTAACCTCCCTACTTGGAAGTCTGTAACCTTAACCATATCTGCAGAGTCTCTTCTGAGCTGTAACAGGTCCCAGGAATTAGGGCATGGGCATTTTTGCTAGGAGGGGAGGGGGGTCATTATTCTGCCTACCCTGCTGAGCAGGAGACTTCACTCCACTTGGCTAGAACGGAGGTAGGATGGGACATAATCACAGGAAGGACTACCCAGTCACCTCTGCTGTTTTCTAAGGGCCAGAAGCAAGTCACGAGTCCTGCCTATATTCAAGGGGAGGGGCTTACACAGCATGCAACTCACAGGGCTCATGCAGGATGTGTGTACCACCCCGTGTTAGCTGGATGCTGGTGGAATGGGGTCACCGGTGGCCTCACAGTTGTTGGGCCAGGTGGCCATTAAGGCCAGTGCTATAGTGAGGGAGGTACGGAGGGGGAGGCTGTCTTCCAACCTCATCAGTATTCTTTCCCCACCCAGCCCCAGGTGACTTTCTCTTGTCTGACTCCCCCGCCTCTCGTTTATTACTGTTTCTCCCACCTGTGTATGGGTTCTGCTGGGAATTTTGCAGTTTCCCATGGAGTGGCCTGGCCAGGTCTTACTTTGACAGCGTACACCTGCAGAACCTAATCTTGGGTGGAGACGAGTGAGCTGGGGCGGTATTTAGCAGCATGGTCCTTCCTGCAGGGTGGCCATTGGAGGCCGGCATTCACACCACACGCAGGAGAGCTGTGCTGACCCTTCCCCGTGCTCGGCCTCATTCCTGCTGGTTGCATTTCTCAACCCGTCTCTCCATTTCACCAAAAATCATTTGCAAATTAAGATATTCTTACTGACAATCCTAACTATTCCCCAGGCACCAGAGATATGTCCCTTCCTAGGGTGAGAATGAGTCCTAGTCTTCCTGAGATAATAGCTTGGCTGCAGTTCCAGTTACTGAAAACTGGGTGTCTTTGTTAAGAAGAGGTTTATCACAAGCACAGCAAGAAAGAATCCAGAATACCATTAAGCATCAGAATACAAAAGTGCTTCCTGGATTTATATTCTCCGACAAAACATAATTATGTTGCTCCCCAAAATAGTGATACTCATTTTGTGTCTTTTCTGAAATAGACTGTTTTGCATTTTGTCTTATCTAGAAAGTAACCAGTTTCTGTCTCCTGTGCTGTGTGCCTAATCTAAAGGATCTAAAAGTATGTAAGCTCTCTGGGGGTTTTAAATTGTGTGTGTGTGTGTGTCTATCCATATGTTTATAGGTGGCCATCTTTGCAATGGGTAGGGATCCAGAAATTGACGCATTTAAATGTTTTACAATGTATTAAAATGTTGTTCCTAAACATTGTCAATTTTGTGTAGAATGGGGGATATTTTAAACCCTGAATACCCCCGTCATTTTGTGTTCCCACTCAATAGTGCTGCAAAATTTCCCCACGTTTAATAGGGCACAAATCTACCCATCATCCATGTGGGAAAAAGAGGAGAGAAAAACACACACACGTCCTGTCAATTAGGGGTGCAAGTTCCGCTAGGACCAGGAACTTCTTGGGGATCAACCTCAAACGTCTAACTTAAGATGAAACTTAGAGGCAGGAACTGTAAAATGTGATGTGATGATCCCGGTTCAATGGGCAGATTAATTCTGAGATGTATTTAACCAGCTGGGAGTGTTAGAGATTTTGATAGATAAGAGTAAGAACTCTAAAAGGGTCCTTTAATAAATGAAGACTTCTCTCAGTATCTTATTTTGGTCCTCTGACAGAGCCATTTCGTCCGAGTGTCTAGCCTGTCACCTCCAGCACGACATCATTCTTTAGATAGATAGTCTTAGATCATTTGGAAAACCTTGAGCTCTGAGATTCCATATGCTTCCCTTCCCCCTCTGATCTGAATTGTCCCCATAGTGGCTCCTAGTTGCTCCTGTCTCTTGCTGTGAAGACTGTGTGTGGAAGAGAAACTCCATCAGGCCAATGGAAACTTTTGCCCAAGGTCCCAAATGCTCCCAAGTAGAGACAAGGCAGAGAATGCAAAGTGAATGACGTATTTGCTGTTCAATTTCTGTTCAGATGCATTTGCTGACTTATTTGCTGACCTTATTAGCCAGGTGCCCCCATAGCTGGGTGGAATGAATTTGGAGGAAGGGACTTCCCTGGTGTGCCCAGCTGCCCCTTGCACGTTGCCTAATGTCCTGGGCTCTGCAGAACATTCAAAAAATTAACATGCTTACCAAATATGTTTTTCTTGCTCATTAACTCGATAAAGCCCACTGCTTTTTTAGAATCACAGCAGCAAGTTGTAAATGATGTATGAAATGAAAAATCTTTTCTCGCCCAGTGAGCAGGGAGAGGGAACTGACAAGGCTTTTCTCACTGTGGCTGCTTCAGTCCCATGTAAACGATGCGACGGTCACATATCCACAGTGACCTGGGAAGGTGTTAGGATGAGCTTGGGTCAGACCATGGAGTCCCAAGGATTCCCTCCCTCAGATGAACTAGAGAGAATGTGGCTGAAAGAAATCCAGCACCTGATGGTCATCTGGCCTGTGGGGATGTCCTGAGCCACCTGACAGCCACCTAGGCCTAACCACTCCGTCCACTGCCACCTCAACTCCCATTGAGTAAACCAAGTGGTCAGGCTCCTGAGCCCACTCGGATGCCAGGACAGAGTCTACAAGCCAGGCTACCTGAACTGTAGTCTCTGCGGCCCAGCCCCGAGGAATGAAGAGCAGGCACAAACGCAGTACGCTGCTGAGCACACTTTAATTCGCATATCAACAATCATCACACATGGGGCATAATCATTCACAGGGAAAAGGGCGATAACGAACCAGGGAGTCCCAAGAGTCCAGGTCCAGTGATGGATCCTCGGTCCGGAAGGCGGACCATCAGTGTCGTGCAAGGCAGAGTCTCAAGGTCGGGAGGTCTGGTGATGGCTGGTCAAAAGGCGCTCATGCCATGCAGAAGCTGTGTCATGGAACCGGATATTTACACCCTTGCAGGGACTCCCTTTTTGGTCCGCATGTTGTTTATGCGCATACCTGTTCTGGGAAGGCTCTTCCCACCTTCATTTGTGCGTGCTCCAGAGTTGTTTACACAGTTCCACCGTGCATGATCTAGACGTGTTTACATAGTTCCACTGAGCATGTGTGCTAAGGGTGGTGTTTTCCTGCCTGTCCACTGCATGTCTGCCTCAAGTGTTGCTTACTTTAGATACTGCCTGTACTCTAAACATGGTGTCTATGTATGCTAAGTTAGCGTGGAGTTACACACGCTCTCCACAGGGGACAGGGTCAGCCTGGGTTCTGATCAGAAGGGAGGACCAGCCCTCTGGGGCCGCTGAGGATCCAGGACCTGCCCTTTGGCCCAGCTGGTGTCGGGCAGCTGCAGTTGTTGCCACGTGTTCCTCAGCGGCTCTTCATTCGCTTGACAAACGAACACATATTTGAGAACTCATGCTCAGAACCAGGTCAGGCATTATGGAGGATGAAACAAGCACAAAATATAAATATATCAAATATAAAAACCCAGGCTCTGCCCACAAACTGCCTATAAATCAACAAAATGGGGAATTTGCTTAACATTTCTCCCCCAAATGGAATGATTTCATTTTTATTCTTATTGTTGCCCTTGTGGTGCTATCATAGTAATTCATAGACAATAACTGACAATGTATATTATGTTTACTGGCTTTTGTAAATATGTTTACTGATTTGTAGATAGCATGTGCCCATTGTTTTAAAAAATAGAGATGGCGGAAAATGGGGAGAGACAGCATTCATTGAATCTGAATCGTCTCATGGGGATGGACCAACATTAACCCAACTCCAAAATGCCGATGTATAGACCAGAATGCTGATTCATTGTTTTGAAATGTGCTTGTGGCCTGGGCAGGTGCATTAGAATCAGAGGTTACAGGTGAGCAGGGACTGCTAACAAGGGCCCTGGTGGAAGAATTCCGATGCTAACTGGCACCCAGCTCCGAAAACCCAGCTCTGGTTATCTGATGATGACCTGCTCCTGGGACTGGCTGTCGCATCCCTGGACCAGGAAGCCTCCCCTCTCTCAGTGAAGCCTGGAGACTCTTCTTGCTCTGCTTCTAAGGCTGTCCATTTCCTCCTGACTGATATGTTCTTTCTTTAGCCACTTCATCTAATCAGCCAGGTTATTGCCATGTCTTACACACCCATGGGTCTTTCTCTAATTTTAGGAGGCTTTGCACGTCTCTTTGGTCCATAGATATCAATTTTATAGTTCTGCTGCAAAAGGCACTGTTTTCTCCAAATTTTGTGTCTCGTTTTGTCCCTATTACCCTCTACTGCATAGTAATGTAATGGTTACCACTCACCCATGGTGTCGTAATAGACAACACCAATTTTGGAAGGATAGAAGTCCACCAGCAGCAGGAAACCAATGTATTGCTCCTGCGATGAATAATAGCTATGGGTTTTAAGTTTAGCTTTGGTATGGGTTTGCAGTGAATTTGGGGAGATCATCTTCGCCCATTTAGTTCAGCGGCTTTAATGATAGCCGTTGAATGGCTTGGTGGTACATGAATTTAAATGTCTCAGTGGCTTCTTGGGGGGAGACACAGGACATGTCTTGAGCAGAAATGACTGGGTCATGGCTTAGTTGGTCTGCTCCTTCATCTGCACTTGCTTGGGCTTCTCGTGGTGCTGTCTTGTAGATGGTCTGTAGCTCCGCAGGGGCTATTGAAAATGTAGTTGAAATAACTGGATTGACTGTTACTTCAGTGTGCCCAGGTGGATTCTGGTGGCTGTGTATACATGTGTTCTGACTCCTGTCAATAAAAAAATGCCGACAGATCAAAAGCCTCCTGCAGCTTTCATCAATACATTGGATGCATACCCAAAATGATGACATCCTAGGGCGAGAAGCCCATCATTAACATCGGTGGTTCTGCAAACGCTAGGGCGGTATCAGTCTTGGGAATTATGTATAACCACATTGGCAGAAGGTAGAACTTCCATCTTTCAATATTCACAGAAATCACTCCATTATTTTCCATTTCTCCCTCCCTTCCCACCCCCACCCCCTCACCACATATACCATGCTTTGCAGCCAATTCCTTTTTGCATGAAGATTAGCAAATAACAGCCTGAATCCACACAGACATTTCTATAGTTACCACATAGGAAATGACATTTTTAGACAATAAAAATCTGGATAATCCCAAAGATGAAGTCACCTCAGAA
This sequence comes from Macrotus californicus, assembly GCA_007922815.1. Lineage (NCBI taxonomy): Eukaryota > Metazoa > Chordata > Mammalia > Chiroptera > Phyllostomidae > Macrotus > Macrotus californicus. Next base: position 7,071 of record VMDR010004326.1, on the reverse strand, counting down.
GCCATAGAATGCATGCAGCTTTGAAAAACCGTCCGCCCTGAGGATTTCACAATGACCACGTTGGGAGCTTTGGGAGGCAGAGGACCAGGAGAAGTCCGATGTAGTGACGGTGGCTGACAAGTCCCCTCCACAAACTAAATGCCTGGGAGAAGGATGTGGACCTGGCTTGGAGTCCTTTACAACCAGAAGAAGAGTGGAAATTGATCATGGGCTATAGAGACTTACAGAATTTGGCAGAATGAATGTAAGGCAAAGTGATTTGTCTGCTCTAGAAAAATCTTAGATCTGACTAGAGATTCATCTCTAAGAATGTCTATGATGTTTAGATGCCTTGTGTCACTTGAAATGGGCATGCTTGCTGTGTCATTTTTCCTCTTAAGGAAATTCTGAACGTAAGATATCTTAGGAGTCACCTCCACTAGACTTGATGTGCCTCACTAGGCTGGGCCATCCCGGGAAAAGTACGCTGGTTTTGCTGTTTTATCTTGACCAACTCAACCTCTGTGGCAATGCGTACAGAACCAGCTGTAAGGACATTAAAATGAAACGCTAGCATCTTCCCTGTTCTGTGAAATATTCACTTCAAGGCAAACTCACCACTCAGCTGAATTTAAAAGATGCCGCTTGAATGCAAGTCGAAGTTAGTTTGAAAGGTAGTTCACTGCACAATGCCCTGTAATCAAAGGGGGCATTGCCCCTTAAATTTTGCGAGTGTCAGACACGTGCCCCACCTGATAGGACTATACTGATGACAGAGGATAAAATCTACATGCATATTTATGACACCTCCCGTTTCTGGAGAGCCTTTCTTCCAGGAACCCCAAAGCTTCAAAAGTATTATCCCGGGGGCTTCTCGTCTGGGAGAGTCCCCCAAGACTGTCTGGGTCACCTCTTTCTCTCCAGGCAGGCTTGATCTAGGCAGGTTCGAGCCTCTCCTGCTCTTGCCGTCTCTGGGGGAAGGGAACTCACGACCTTTCTGATAACCCATCTGATAATGAGTTTCTTTCTGTTACCCTTGAAGCCCATTTGTTCTCTCTTTAAAAGGGACTTGAATAGTCTGATCACAATTTATATACTCAGGCTGTTTTAAAGTCACCTTCTCAGTGCGCTTTCTTAACTTAAATCTGACAAGCCATGTTTCTCCGGTTTTGCACCATCTTTTGGACCATCTAGCAGATTTCCTTGCTTTTCTCTAGTCTGGCTGGGGGCAGGGCTGGGGGGAGTAGGTGATGGGTGTTCAAGGGCATGGCATCTGCGGTCAAAGAGACATCAGTTTGAGTGTTTCCATTCCACTATTTTCTGGCTGCGATTTGGGGCAAATTACGTGGCCCCTTTAAGCTCTGGTTTCTCCATCTGTAAAATGGAGATAATGGAGCTGTAACCTCACTGAGTTGTGAAGATTCAACCTAGGTGACGAAAATTCACACCCTGCTGGGCACAGAGCTGCTTCCCCCATTGCATTATTTTAAGATGCAGTATTCCTTGTATGCCGAAGCAGATGTGCTTTTGAGAAGCTGTGTGACAGTTCCAGCTGGGTGAAGGTGGCCCAGGGTGCTGGTCATTTGTGACCGACACCTGTTCTGATGGGTCCTGATTTCCTTCCACATGGACACTGTTCTTTCTGTATCAGTTGTCAAGTATTTAGAAATGGGTACATTTTCAGGCGAGCTGAGAACTAGCTGAAAGAATATGTAGTCATCTTGAAGACATGCTATGTGAGACTGACCAGCCACAAAAGGGCCAGCACTGCGATTCCCCTTTAAGAGGCCCCTCGCGTAGTCAGACTCATGGAGACAGAAAGCAGAGGGCGGTTGCCAGCAGTGTGGTGAGGAAGTGCGTGAGGAATCGGTGTTTAATGGGGACAGAGTTTCAGTTTGCAAAGGTGAGAAAGTTCTGGAGATGGCTGGTAGGGCTGGTTGCACAGCAAGGTGCATGTGCTTGATGTCACATAAAAATGGTTAAAAGGGTATTTTATGTTATGTATATTTTACTATTATAAAAAATTCTGTAATGAGTAATTTCATTTCTGCAAACAGAAACTTCTTGGAAACTGCGAATGGACGTTTAGTTTTGCGGAGGCTTCTGTTCCCACGCAAGGGTATCACTCAAAGGTGTGTTGCATACGTGCTCTAGGTTAGGACGTGTGGGAGAGCCACAGAGGTGGTAAAAGATGGCCCTGTTGCCAATTTAGCTGAGAAAAGAGTGTACTCGGAGGGAGGGCGGAGAACTGGAAGATACCTTTAAGGAATCAGTGACATGCTGGCTCCCAGTGATTCCTGAGGAAGAGGCCGGGATGGGGGCGGGGAAACGAGTTGGAGACTGTGGAGAAGGTTGTGAGGGGCAGTGTGCTGGAGCAGGCGCCTGTCCAGGTGAGAAAGATGGCTCCGCCCAGGGCAGGGGTGAGCTGTCTCAGTGCAGGGCATAACCAAGAGGGAGAAGCGGAGGTTTTCCAGGGGTCTTGAAAGCCAGCCAGCGGGCTTCAGCATTGAACCAACCAGGAGCCATTTCTGAGCTGGAGAAAATGAGCAGAGCTTCAGGAAAATGCATTATTGGCAAGGACTGGGCTGCAGGGAGGAAAGGGGACTCCACAGTCACCTGTCTTTTTTTCTGTGCACGGCCGCGTCGTGTTTTGTGACTTGAACAATTCTTTTTGTGTAGATGGCCCCACCTTGATTTGGATTTCTGTCTCCAAGAGCCTGCTGAACATGTCCAACTCTCCCAGACCACGTTTCCTTCCCCATTTCCTGGTGCCTGTTTTGGCAACACATTTCAGACACACACACTTGAAATCGGAATGTCGCCTGGCCCTACCTCTCCCGCGGTGTGCACACGGCACGCAGCAAATCGTTCTGTTTTGTTCTTTCCACACAGGCCTGGCGACAAGGCTAGGCAGTCTTGCAGAGAATGAGAACTTAAAAGCAGCCGATGGGTTCAGTAATAAGGTGATTACTGGCAACACCTTTGAACTTGTGTTTGGCATAATGATAGGAGCATGATGTGAGACCATGAATGACTAAGCAGGGAACTGGTAAGCAAAATGTGGTGAGGAGGGTGAGCATCTTGCACAGACCTATTTCTGATAAAATGTTTGTTCATTCCAAGAGCAAAAAACCCAAGAAGATTCTTCTCATTAAAGACGGCTGGGTTGGGGGGGAGTGGTGGGGGAAATGCAGACAACTGCACTTGAACAACAATAAACAACAACGACAACAACAAAACGACTGCAGCCTAGAGTCTCAGCCTTTCCCCCTTGCTCCCCCGTATTCTCTGTGGGGGGCAGTGGGGGATGGGGAGCACTTTGCCCTCCCTGTGTGTCTGCTGTGTGCACACACCTGAACTTCACTGTTGCATGGAGAATTTGGCTCCATTCTGGATTATACGCCTAGTAAGGGTTGGCATCGCACACAGTCCAGATAGAAAGAATAACGTAATCCCTCCCACCTCTGTGCTGCTTTTTCAGATTATTTACTTTCTTGAATTAAATAATTGATGAATTTTAAAGCACTACTTAGTATATTATGTTCTTTTTAGGGCCTCCTCACAGGGTCTTTCCCCTGTGCTCACAAATTCCTGGTGTCCTTTTTCTTCTTGTACGGACACCGGTCTTATTGCAATAGGACCCACCCTAACAGCCTCAGTTTACCTTAATTACCTCTTTAAAGGCCCTGTCTCCAAATCCGGTCACATTTTATTATACTGGGTGTTTTTGTTTTTTAATGTAAGTATCAATGTTTGGGCCAAAGGAAGTAGACACTAGGTCTGCATCTCTCCCAAGTATCTTAGGGAGGCATAGTTTTTCTTTCTTTGCTCTGAGGCATACTCATTGATAATTATTATTGTCCACTATATTAAAGATATATAGCAAAACAGCACCATTCCTGCTTCTGAATGTACACATTCCTGAGACAGTGTACACGTCTGGATAAAGTTAAATATAATGCGTAGGGCACCCAACTAACCTTTAAGCCCGGCCTTGACATTTAATTCGTCCTAAACAGTGAATCGCAATGTTTTCTTCTTCCTTATCTGGATTCTATTTTGGTCTCCTAACTTAAGGTGACGTCTGTCCTACTCCCATCCAGTCCTTTTAAGAAAAATTAAGAGTCTATTTTTTATAGCAGCATTTGGCTTAGAAAAGAATTGAGCAGAAAGTACCGTGTTCCCACACACCTCACCCCACACTGTTCCTGTGATCACTTCTTGCAGCAGTGAGGTACCTTTCTTAACAACTGGTGAACCAACATGGATACATTTTTATTAACTAAAGTCCATGGTGCGATTAGTTCCCTCTGTGTGGTGGGCAGTTCTGTGGGTTTTGACAGAAGTAGAATGTCACACATCCATGAAGACAGCATCAGGCAGGATAGTTTCTGTATGCCACCTACCCATCCCTCCCTTCCTTCCTCCAGCCCTGGCAACCACTGGCCTTCTTCCTGTTGCTAAAGTTTTGCTTTCTTCCTCCCTTTTTAAATTCTATTATTCTCCTTCTCCTTTTTTTTTTTTTGCTAGATTTTTCTTATTAATTGGATAGGCCACTTGGTCCTTCTTTCCTATATCCATTCCAAAATCCAGTGCTCCAAGAGCTGGTTTCACTATTACAAATTTTGTGTATATGCCAGAGGGTTCTATATAAAGGAAAATGCTTAAATCCTTTTTAATCTAATGTGGTTTCCTATGTCTTTCAGGAAACTCTTTCCTGGAGTAGCTACCCACAATTTCAATTAGATCTAATAACGCAAGGCCAAGTTGGGAGGCAGATCTGAAGCCGAACTGTTTTGTAAGCCCATTTTCTCCTTTAATTACTTTGAGCCAAGTGTTTCTAGGGCCTAAATTATGCTCCCACTTCCCATAAATGGGGCCCTTTGGAAGATGCATTCTCCCTTTGAGGTTCCCAGGGCATTATTTGCTGTGCTGCAGCTTTAGTTAATGGGAAGCATCTTGCTAAGATCATGGAGCTGATGGCTTATTCTATGCCTGTTCGCTCAAAGTGAGTTATGCTTAGAGGACAGGCAGTCTGTAAGTGTGACTAAGTCATATGTACATAGCAGTAATCCCCTTCTCTTGGGTTGTTAGATCTGGTCCAATGTGAACCTCTGATGGGAGTTCCTTAGGTAAATACTCGTATACTGTCTTGAGAGTCACCACACAGAAATGTGATGGGAAGCAGTATGCCATATTTCACTTTACTATTAGCCTATGAGATTAGCAGAGATGAAATTTACCTTGGGAAACAGACTGACAAAGGTCACCCCAAAGGGGAACAATCTCTATGATTTTCAAATTTTGTATAGAAAAACATTCCTTCCTTCCTTCTCTGTTCCTCCCTTCTCTCTCTGCCGTCAGGGACCCCAAGTTGTCTCTTAAGCACTTAAGGGGCTGAGATTTGGGGCCTAGGATCACATCTGAAAGATAAGAGGGAAGCAGAGGGACCTTCCTGTTTGTGGCAAGTCTCACTGAGACACAGCGTGGAAACTGGCTCATGATAAAGAAGGAGCTCATGTATGGAGTTTAGGAAGCTTTGCCCTTGACCATGTCACTTGGGGGCACAGTTTGATCTCTATTGCCTTGCTCTCAATCAGTAGGGACTCTTTCTTTTTCAAAAAATTTATTTATTTATTATTGTTCAGTTACAGTTGTCCTGCCTTTTTCCCCATTGCTCACCCCTACCCTGTCTCCCCCCATCCCACAGTCAATCCCACCCCCTGTTGTCCATGCTCATGAGTTCTCTATTCGTGTTCCTTTGCTTGCCCCTTCCCCCTTTCCCGCTGTTATCCCTCCCTCCTCTGTGGTCACTGTCAGTTCTTTATTTCTCACAATTTTTTTTAATCATCAGTATTCTGTGTTTGGCAGGCATCCAATCGAACTTCAATGAAACTTTCAAATGTGAGAAGCCTGAATGGCCGGGGCTGTTGCTTTTCTCTTGCCCTAGCTGATCATCTGCTCTATTTTATTTACTTGTTTGTCCTAGTTTTGATTGATCTTCGGTCTTACAAGGCTTTGAAAACCCAGCTCCTATGCCGCCATAGTGAATCCACTACACCGACATCTTGTGTGCTTCACCTGATGGGGCAGAGAAGGTTCTGGAATGTAATCTACAGAGTTCACATGGCTCTAGACTCCTTTCCTCCCTCTCCTCAGCCAGCTGGGGACATTCTGTTTTTGGTCCTGGTGCAAGGTCAGAGTATTTCATGTGCCACGTCACAGGTCTTTGAGCTGCTCTAGTTTCTGGGCAAGGTACCTGGGGAAGGTTGGTGTGGGCAGTGCTACACAGGAGAGCATTTGAGCTCATTAGATTTTAATTTCTATTTGCAAATCCTTTCTCAATGCCTAGAAAGGCAAGAGAACTGGTTTTTCTTTTCATAAAACAACACAAAAACAGGGCCGCAACAAATCCCACTATTTTTAGCCTGAGAATATTATGTTGCTTCTTCCCACAGAGCGTGGAAAATTTTCACATCCTATTTATACTCCAACTTACAATCTTGGTTGCTTTTGTAATTTGAGGTACAGCGGATGTATGTCTGTGGTGCCTGAAAAGGGCTGTTGCAGGGAAGGATGATGGGATAAAATGTCACACGGTGCCAGCTAGGTGCCGGGCTCTGGGCTATGCATGCAGCTGGTGTTCCATTTACTTTAATATTACTTACCATGAGCAGGGGTTAAACATTAATGTTAGCAGTGGTTAATCATGGAGAGCTGCCTAGGGGGAGGCAGCTGGCTGGGTGGGAGGAGAGAACCTCGGTCTGGCCCCTGTTCCTCCAGCCTTCTTCCCCTCTGCTGTGGCCACATGGCCTCCCCCAGCAGAGTGAGCTCTCTCCCCGGCAGTGGAAACCATGCTGAGCTCTAGTTTAGGTATTTAGACAATTCACCGTCAGATCAGGTCAAATGTACTACTCATTATTCTCTATTCTCCTAGCATCATTCTAGTAACTGACCCTGTAATTGGCCAGTGTGCCAGGCCCAGTTTTAGGGATTGGGACCTTGCCATGACCCATGTAGTGGCATACCCTCCCAGTACCAAGCCTCTAAGCATGGCCTGGCTTCTGCCAGCCTTCCTGCTGTCCCTGCAAG